>JASDQU010374658.1:3991-19033 GCA_032191745.1 Picea mariana
TGAGAAATGAGAAGTTGACTTCATTGGACCAATTAACCCAACAACCAAGCATTCAAAGTTCACGTACATCATTATCGTAACTGACTACCTTACCCGTTGGGCAGAAGCAACAATGGTACAGGACTATTTGACAGACACTGCTTCCAGGTTCATTTTCGAGAATATCATCACCTGGTTCAGATGTCCTAGGATCCTAACTAGTGATCAGGGAGCTCATTTCATTAGCAACACTATAGCCCCACTCAACAAAAATTTTGATCCATCATCAAAAGAGAAATCCATGCCACCCACAGGCCAACAGAACAGTAGAAGCCTTCAACAAGATTGTAGAAAAAGGACTAACAAGGGTCTGGTGTGCATACTAGGAGGACTCGGATGATAGAGCTCCAACAGTCATATGGGCCTACAGGACAACCACAAAGAAACTCCACGGATACACACCGTTCTAGTTAGTATATGGGAGAGAGGCATTGGTGCCTGCAGAGTTCATCACTCCAAGCTTGTATGTTGCACAAGTCACACATATGACAGAAGAGGAATCAATGGTGCAGAGACTTGTGGAGTTACAAGAACTCGAGGAAACCAGATTTCTAGCAGACTTCCATCAATCGGTTGAAAAGGAAAGAAAAAAATATTGGCATGACCGACACATTAAGACCAAGGAATTCAGACAGGGGGACAAGGTGTTACTCTACGCCAGCCGATACCAGAAGAATCCTGGCAATTTGCGTATGCACTGGTTGGGACCCCTCATAGTTGCGGAGATCCGACCCTCAGAAGCAGTCAGAATCGCACAACTGGATGGCGTGCTATGACCGAGATGGGTGAATGGTGCTTTCCTGAAGCCCTACCTATCTTGAAATAGAGAGAGAAAGATAGTCACTCCAATATGAAGGAGCTTGTACAATAGATAGATTTGAGTTTTGTTTTCTTCCTGAAATTTTGTAAATTCAGTTAATAAAGTCCATATGCGCAGTATTGCGCCATAATACATAGTTCATTTGTTTTTTCTAAGTGTTGGCTGATACAAAAATAACAACCCAATATTATAGGACCTAAAGCATAAGAGACTCCATTAATGATAGTCATTAAAGACGATGGGGACAACCTTTGTGGTTGGAGGGGCCATGAATCCAAAGCCAATTTGAGTTAGAGGCCATGTAAACTCAGTCTAGTCACAACCTTTATTGCCATTCTGGTACCCCGTCTAATGACCATTAATCCATAAAGCTGCATTATGCCAATATGCCATCAAAGTTCGTGCTGGGAAACCTACCTGTTAAATAGAAAGGTCTCAAATCGGCCACATCCCTATTCCACTCAAATAAGTAAATACCAAGATTGCCAATATGATTCGCCTTGATTAAACCATCTCGTCAGACAACTCACATCTGGATTGAATACATACGGTCATGATGAGCAATAGTCAATGCTAAAACTTACCAATTAAGCCAAGTATAAGGCTCTCAGAACTCAGCCAATAATGTACTATTTCTAGGAAGAGCATAGCCATTTCTGAACTCAGCAGTACAAACCAGTTGGGACCGTTGTAAAAGCTATCGACATAACCCTAGTTCTTACCTACCACAGAAGTGTGAATGCTAAGAGCCACAACAAGACAAAGTGACATGAATAAAGAAGAAATACTAGATGAGCCTTGTGACCCCTGGGTCAAGATCGTGGGTGATCTCAAAGGGAAGGTAGAACACGTAAAACTTCTCGACCTTGACCTCACGAATTCAGCCTTGTTGCCACAGATGTATACAGATGACTTTTGGAATATATTCTTGTATGGAGTTAGAGGAATGCAATTAGTACTGAAAGAAGACTTCATAAACATATTTAACTTGACCATCATGAACCTGAGAGACTTACCAGTCTTTGGTACCACAGGCGAGATTGTGCACTTAGCGAAATTTCTGATAAGCAGAGTGCATGACAGAAGTCTATGGTTGGATAAGAAGTATCCAATCCATGTTGAAAACATCTAGCATATTACTATACTATCCTCCCAAGAAGAGGAGTTGAAGGGATTCTAGGGTCCCGTTAAGAACAGGAAAAAGAAAGGAGAGCTTAGTGTATACAAGAAATTTAACACAAAGAGAGGTGGACGCACAATAGTAATTGAACCAATACTGCTTGAGATAGTCTAGACTGGCTCCTACATCATATCCAACAAGTTTATGAGGTCTTACTATAATGGAGAATTCACTCTAGATGCATTATCAGTAGCTAAAGTTTTTGGAAATGGAGCAGTGTTCAACTAGTGTAGTTTTCTGTTGGAGGAACTACTAGTAGCTTGTGAAGAAGCATAGGAGAAGGGAGGAACCTTCACCTATGGATACCTACTTGTTGAAAATGAAATTCTCAAATGGATGCCACATGTGGGTAGACAATCAAAAATACCAGATAACAGGCGCATGTCGAAGATGTTCAATCCATGGTAGTCCAAACAAGACTCGGAGAATACAACACTCAACAACGTAGCATTTTCCAAATGGTATAATGCTATGATAGACACAATGTAGAGGATGCACATCCCACAAGAGATCCTCAACTGTAACACAAGGAATATCGCCTTCAGCATGAACTGACACAACACATTCATCTGGCTGAGACATGTCAGCAAGGAAAATTTCCACACAAGGATGCTACTGTTCTATATGGATGAGGAAGCCTTCGATAAGGAAGTCATGTTATTGCCAGGAGTCAAACGCGTTTCACATAAATGAGTAATGCACTAAATTTTACCTGTGGAGATTTTGAATATAAAACATAGCAAACTAGGAGAAGGACCGAGTTTAGGCCTCGAACAGAAGAATCCATACACTATGGTACAAATAGACTATGAGGGGAAAGAAGATATAAAATAGTTAGAGCAGAGAAAACGATCAACCCACCAACAACTACTAGACAATGTCGTGCTGTCAGGTGTGCAGGTTAACAAGACATTGGGTGTTGTGCTCGGTACCAAACCATTGTTGAAGAGTCCTAGAACTGGGGTCTCACCGAACAAACCCCTGAACCCACAACCCCTTGCATCTTTCACTACCCACACCCACGCCATGACCAAAGCTACCACTATCATTGATATTCAAGATGACCCGGAGCCTGAAACACTCTCATCCACAGTCGTCATTAAGCACCCTTCACCACCACTCTAATTACCAAACCTCATCACTGTTAGTCCAAATCAGACAATAACCTCATAGTCGATGCTGCTCGATCAACCAGAGATAGTGGAACGACAACCCCCACAAATAACCAGATAATTACCCAAACCAAGATCAGAAGTTTCTAGTCCTGACTCTAAAGCCTCTGAGCCAAGCATGACATCGGATGTTCTGAATCTAGAAACCCAGGCAAAATAGCTTGAGTCTTCATCTCAAGAAGAAGACAACTGAACTAGAGAGGATATGGAACCCAATAGAAACCAACAAATCACCTCACCAGCCAAGGGTGAGGGTGCCCAAGAAATCATGACACATCAAGAAGAAGCACTAGAAGAATCGCATATACAAGATGTGCACAATGAACCAAAAGTGACAACTGAGTAGGATACAATAGCCATGCAAGAACAAATGGAGTAGGTTCTCCAGAATCCTCAACAATGTGTAGAATTGATGCAACTCTACATAGCCAGAGCAGAGGTTCTGACTCTTTTTCTAGTAGAGATAAAGGATGAAAATCACACCACCACCACCAATGGAGGAAGAGGTAGAAACGCACTCAGATCACTCAATAGCCAGTGGACTCCCAATACAGAATCGAGCACCCACCGAAGAAACTCCTTCATTTTCCGAGATGGTACAGTGGCCAGTTCCACATTTATTTGGGCTAATAAGGGCATCCATGGAACAGTTGGAGCAAAGGCTCTAGGAGGCTGAGAAATCCACCAAGATTGCAAGGAAGGAAAAATTTGTTGCGCAAACATGCAGAATATAGGTAGCAAATGACAAACTCCAAATCCAACGCAAACTACAAAAAGTTCATGAAAAATTTGCTAAGGCTTGGCCGAAGATTCAGAAGGTTGTGCTTGAACTACCCGAGGCCAGCGATGTAGGCGATCCATAGCAACAGATCGAGTTGTTACAAGAAGCATGGAAAACAATTGTTGCTCAATGTTGTTACAAGAAGCATGGAAAACAATCGCTACTCACACTGAGAAACTGCAAGCGAAGCTACAACTACTTCAGTAGGAAGTATAAAAAAAACCTCAACAACTATAGGAACAGATGCAGAAGACAATATTGCAAGGTAACAATGCCCGAGTAGAATTGCACAAGAACATCGTGGACTGCACCAAAATATTCATGGAAGTTAGTGATTGGATGGGCATCATTTCTCAACAGAATCAGTTCTTGGAGGAGGTACACACAAAGATTTAAGTGTTGAATGAAGAAGTTGGAGTCACAATGGACCCCATGGAGAAATAGTAGAAGTTCAACCAAATTCAACAGGACGACAATGAACTGAATACACTCTATGAGGCACATTCCATAGCCAAGAAAGAGCTGCGTGAATTTCAACCTGTAATTCAGAACACCTACATGCAAATGCATCAAGTCGATGTAACAATAGATTCTGAGTGGAAGTCATTGGTTACAGCCAAGCCAAATAAGGAAAACAAAGAGATGACCCAACAGTTCCTTATAGAAGCATCACTCCTTGCCCGAAAATGGCAGGACAAAGTTGAAAGATTTCAAGGAGTAAAGCATAGAGAATTAGAGCTGGTACCAAAATTGGGCCCTTCATTTGAGGAGGTTAAAGAAGAAAAATCACAAACAGAAGACCCCAAAGAAGAAGAAAATACGGACAAGGGAAAACAACATATGCTTCTACAAGTTTGTGGTCGGAGCCTGTTGGTCCCTTCGTTTTTGAGAAGGAATCGTGAAAGTTTTGACTAAGCACGAGTTTCAAAAACTCTATCAAAGGCCGAGAGAAAGAGAAATAGGATGTAGTTGTGGAAATCAACGCAATGCCAACAAATCAACAAACAATTGCAACAAAACAAGAAAGAATGAAAACCGAGAAGGAAGACACAACCCAACTATATATAGGATCGAACACAATTGTAAAATGGTTTGTTTGTCTATTGGTTGATTGGTTTTGTTCCTTAGTTCATAAGTCAGGTGGATAGGTTGAGTCAAGTTAGGTTCATCAGAGTCGCCCATATATTGGGATTAACTGTTGATAATTGTTGTAAGTCAGAAGTAGACAATGCTAAGTCTGTAATGAATTGGACCTATTAGTTGGAGAATTAGAGCTCTGTGGCATGAGTCCAGAGCCAAGAGTCTGTAAGAAGCCTTGTTGTGTAATTCTAAGTCTGTAATGAGAGAAAGATCCAAAATATAATATGAAGCAGGACCAAATTTCAAAATATGTTGTGTCTTTGTATGTTTACTTATGATTTCAGTGTTTCCTTATGGTTTATGAGTTATATTTTATTGTTCACCATTTAAATGCTTGCTCGCAATGTAAGTAGGTTGGATTCTTGCATTTATGTGTTTCAGATATGTTAATGTCTCTTGCATAAGAAAATGAATGCATTCTAACTCCTCTATGGATCCTCTTTAGTATTCTCCCTACCCTTCCCTATCTATCTGTCTCAGCAATGCTTCAGGTGACACTTATTTTATTCGGAGTAGATGAAAATTCCAACGCTCTAGACTACATGGTACCTTTTGTTAGTAACCTGAGAAGGACCCTGGTCTGATAAAATTCGCGCCAACAAGGCCTACTCCCAGCAGGAACCCAACACCGAAATGTGTCTCTTCCCTAATCACGTAGGTTGTGCACACTCCCCACACTGCCCTATCTAAACTATGGAAACTTTTGTCTAGTTCCTTTCATTTCTCTCTCATCTGTGTTGCTTTGTTTGTTAGCACCTCTATTGTCTATGCTATTATTTCCTCCTGCATTAATGTTGTGGTCTCTGCTTGAACCTGTCCTCTACTTTTACTATCTTCCTCCAACTAAGAAATCACCTATGCTTCTTGTTCTTGTAGGGGTTCCAATTCCACTTGTCTTTCCTGCATCTGCATCTATGATGCTTTCAAATCTTTCTAGAGATTCTTCATGTCTTGATTTCCCTTCAAGAACTCTGTGATGCTCATTGTATTATACCTTTGTTTGAGCTCTTGTATGGTAGTGTTGATTGTCTCCTCTTCTTGGTCCCATTTTTGGACCTTCTCTTCTTCTTCCAACATTGTCTATAACTTTGTTGCTCTATCGAAAATTTATTTTGCTACCTTTTTTTGGTTCTCCATCTTAACTATTTGGAGTTCAGCTTCTTGTTTTCTCTTTTCTCAAACCTCAGGAGGAGTTGTAGGGTTGAGCCTTTCCTTGATATCCTCGATCTCTTTATTTTATTGGTCAATTATTTGTGAGATCATGATGATATTATCCTCTGTTCTTTTCTCGAGTGCTTGTGCACTATCTAGGATGCAATCATAAACTGTTGTTAATCCTTGTTATAGCTTATTTGCATGTTATTTCTCCTCCTCCTTCTTTGCGGTCAGTTGGTCGCATGTGACTTGGATCATTTCCACAAATCATCTACCCACCTCTAATTTTTTTACGTCCATGCGGGCCCTAGACTGTACTTCTTGCATGACATTGGCTTGTAGTCCATATAGTGCCTTGGTGGGTATTTATGCCATGACGATTTCCATTTGTTCCACATCCTCTAGGGGTTTCTGCATAGTCTCCTAATAGAATCTGATCATTTGACACATTACCAAAAATGTCTCTCTTCCTTGGATTAGAAACTGTACTATATATTCTCCTTCTTTCTGTGCAGGCAGTCGCTATGTATTTTCATGTTGTTGTGCGATGGTATGTGATTCATCTTGGCTCCGTAGTTGCTGTATTTTTTCATGGACCTATAAGATATTTTCTATGATTTCTTCCTGCTGCGCTTCTACAATTCTGACCACTTCTTCACCCCTATCTTGGACCTTGTCCACGACTAGCTCCACATCATTCCATGTCAAGGTGATGTCTAGGTCCTCTGTTTCGTATTTCCTCTTCTTTCCTTCCCCTTTTTCTTGTGTGGGATTCCTTACTATCTATGAGGGTTGGGCCCTACTTGTTATACCCTCAGTTATTTGTTCTCCAACCTATGAAGTACTCTTCTTCCCATTCTATGGATGGCTTCCTATCCTTACTTCTATTAGTGTCCTGCTTGGTCGTTTTGTTAAAACACTTCTCCCAGATGGTTTAGTCCACATTGTAGTTGTTCAAGTATTAAAATTCGGGCTACATGTTCTCACTTAAGATCCTACTTTAGCCTTGTCCTTAATATTATAGGATTGCGTTGTTCATGTTCTCATGGCTCATTTTTCTACTGGTAGTTTCCACTGCATAGGTCAGTCTTTGATTATCTAGTCTACTTTCTCTTTCATGATGCATTACTACATCTTGAGCCATGCCCTCTTTGAATCACTGGAATCTTGGATCCATACATGATGCCTAGATTCCTTGAACTTTTCTATCCCATCTATCTCTTGCACTACATCCATCGGTACGTGCCACACATTTGTTGTGAGATGTTGTATCTCTTTTAGAAGCATTGCAAAAATAATGTTATTTTCCTACTGCATTTTGTTGTCCTTTTCCTGCCAGAGGGACTCATATCTGGCCGCGTAACACTTCCCCATCATGTACAAGAATGGTGATAATTTTGGCTCCTGCCTCCTTGCCAAATCTATCAAAATGATCAACCATGAGTAATGGAACTCGGTTCCATTATCTTGCGCATCTCTACAATCTATTAAAAATTGGTTCGAAAGGTATGGTTCCCAGTTGACCATGACCCCTTCGCACATTGTGTGACTGCTGCAATAACGTTTGCTAGCATTTCCTCTCTATGACATTTACTCAAAATTTTACAAGCCATCAACTAACTAGAGAACCTTATCTCTTTTTCATTGATGTCCTTTATGACAATTCCTCTATTTCCTTGAGTAGTGTCGAACAATGCTTTAACATATTCTACTATTTCTTTTTCACATGCCTTGTTATCCAAGTATTCCTTTTGTTGCACGTCGAATGTGGGAAGTCTTGTGATATTGACAATCAATTCCACATCTATATGTACCGACCTATCTATCCATAGGATGCCTCCATGGAAGCGGGAGACTAATTGTTTCACACAAATCCTGACATTCTTACCATGCCTAAAATGTGGAATGTCTAGTAGGTTCATAATGCCCGAATTATATAGGCCATTTATCCACTACGTGGGCTCCAATATGGGTTTTCCTAGGGGTCCAATTTCCATTTTGTTTATGAGATAACTCTCCTCGGCCAAATCTAGGAATTTAGTCGCATCATGTACATCATGATCGATGTACCTAATATTAGGTACCTTTTCGAGCATATCATCAACAACAATAACTACGTCTGGGAGATACAGGAGTGTAATCTCCATGGCGTCCTGTGCCTTTATTTTATGTCCCGTAGCATATGTGCGTAACTTTGTTGTGTCTACGTCCTATTATTCCATTCCAGACTTTGTTCAGCTAGTGATGTCTTTGACCAACACCTGCTTGTATTCATGGGACTGTTGCAGTCCCATTGTTTCATTGAGTTTTGCAGGGATCTCGAGGTTAGGATTTGAAATACTGTTCTAAGCCCCAAATCTCTGCCCTATTTCTCCTTGCTACAATGTAAAGGTCTCTTCCTTGATCCATTTCAGGATAATTGATTATGTGGTTGAGGTGGTTACATCTTCCATCTCGACCACGTTGTTGGTTTATCGTATTATTTTCCTGCACCTCTCACCCTGTCGAGTAACCCAGACTTACTGGCCTAATGCATCAAAATTTGGTGGATTCATCATGTCTCAAGTTCACACACTTTATTGATTTTGCGTAAACTGCTAGCTAGGGCACACATTTTTTTTCTCTCTGTGTACTTGAAAATCGCTAAATGTGGAATAAACACGCACTTTCCTCCTTTTATAGCCTCGGTCGTATTCATTTTCCAATTTTCGCATGCATTTGCACCGACTGTAATTTTTCCTGTTCATTGTCTTCTCATGTTTGTCAAAGTAATTATTGCATGGAACTTTTTTTTCATTCCTTCTTGTGGTATAGTGAACTTCTGCATCTTTTTGTGTTTTTCTTTCATCTTCTATTTTTGTATTTCTTTTTTTATTCTTTTTCTCCTTTTAATCTATTTTTCTCATTTTTCTGTCCTAATCTCTGCTATAGTTTACTTATATATATTCCTTTTCACTGCGTTGTAACTTTTAAGAGTTAGGAGCTTGAGTGTCCCTATACATTTTCAATCGACTATCATTAATAATTCTTTTGAGTTCGGTTCCTCCCAAATATTTCAGCTACACAAATCCCCCATCTAAGATAGTTTTTACTTCATATGGCCCTAGCCAATGCATTCTAAATTTACCAGGATGTTGAAAACATTCACTGTCATAGAGTAGGACTAGGTTTCCCTCCTTAAAAATCTTGTTCTTAATATGTCAATCATGCCATGATTTTTATCTTCCTTTCTATACTTCCTGGTGAAATTGTGCCATAATCACGTCCTCTTCCATCTCCATTAGTTGGCTTATCCTTTCCTTCATTGCTCCTATTTCTGTCATGTTGGTAATTGTTGCTACACACAAACTGGGTACTGAATATTCTAATGGAACCATTGATTCCTTCCCATACACCAATATGAACGATGTATGTCCTATCAACTTCTTACATGTGGTCCTATATGTCGATATTACTGGTGGTATTTTGAAGTCCCAATCATCTCTATTGACATTGCAGATATTTGTCAGAGCATTATCCAAGGTCTTATTGAAGGCTTCCAATGTTCCATTTTCCCGAGGATGATATGGTGTACTCTTATAGTGATAGAATTCAAACTCCTCATTCATATCCCTGAGAGTATTGTTGATAAAGTGGGTGCCTTGGTCACTCATCAGAATCCTCGAGCATCCAAATATGGTGATCACTTGCTAAAAAAAAAAGTGTGATGTTGTCTTTGCGTTGCAGTATTTTACTAGTGTTGCTTTTACCTGTCTTGTTAAGTTTTCAATCGCAGTAATGATATATCTAGATGTTTTTCTTTTTTTTGGTGTATGGATTGGTCCAACAAAGTCTATTTCCCATTTTTAAAATAATTGCAACGTTACTTGTGGTATGAGGGGCATCTCATCCCTTTTGTTGGGTTTTCCAACCCTCTAACAAACATCGCATTTCTGGAAATATTCTTTGGCATCTCTATGGGCTATTGGCCACCATAATCCTGCGTGAAATACATTCTGTGTGATAAATTTTCCTGCATAGTGTGCTATAGATATACCTTCATAAGATTCTGCCAAAATTATGGGCCTTTCATATTCTAATACACACCTTCTCAAAATGTTATCTATGCCCATATTATACAAATTTCCTATAATAAGTTGATAGTCTACAGCTCAATCTACCATCTTGTTCTTCTACGCAATGCTAAAATATTGTGGTGCAATCCATGTACTCATGTATTCAATAATATCAATAAAGTATTCATCATCTACTTGTACTGAAAATAACTGCGCATCAGGGAATTTCTCTTCCAAGTTGGTAGGTTCCTATCAATTAGTTACCCTAGACAGGTGATCAAGTCTAGCATTCAACTTCCCTATCTTGAATATTACTTCAAAATCAAATTCCTGGAATAACAACATCCATCTACAGATCCTCAACCCAAACACTAGCTTATTGACAAGGCATTTGAGGTCAGAATGGTCTGTGAACATATTAAAGTGTTTCCCCAGTAAGTAGTTCCTAAACTTTTGAAGTGCATATACTGTCGTTAGGCCTTCTCTTTCTATGGTGTTGTAATTTTTCTATGACTCTCATAATTTTCTACTTGGAAAGACTATAGGGTGGTCTATGTCCCCTGCTCCTTGTTGCGACATAATTTCTCTGAGTGTTATGGTTGATGCATCTACATGCACGCGAAATTTCTTTTCCCAATTTGGGATTACTAGGATAGGTGTTGTGACCACATTTTCTTTTAAGGTGTCCAAACCTCATTGATATTCCTCATCCTACTGAAATTTGATATCCTTCTTTAACATTTTTTCCATTGGAATAGTAATATGCGCATACCCATCTATAAATTTCATGTAATAGCATGTATTTCCTAGTATTTCTCTTAGCTAGCTCACTAACTTTGGTGGTGGTAAATTGACAATGACCACAATCTTAGCAGGATCCACTAGTAAACCTTGTTTACAGACTATATATCCCAACAATATTCCAAAAGGTGTCCCAAAAATGCATTTCTTAATATTCAATGATATTTGACATTGCCTGAATATTTCCAACATTAGCCTTAAAACTTCTACATGATATTTTAACATACTATATAGAGTCTAGTCATCCAGATATACTTCTAGAAACTTATGTATGAATTCCTTAAAAGTAGCTACGTGTTGTCCCTTGGTCAGGTATTAAGGAAGAAAGTGAATATTAAAGAAGAGGAAAGTCAAAGTATGATGTGCGTGGAATGCACACAAACAGAGGAGGGGTCAAAGTGGTTAAAGAAGCATAAAATAAGGAACAAAGTAAGCGAAAGCATGTCGTTGAAAGAGAAGATCAAATAAGACAAAGCAACAAATAGGATAGATCGTGGATAAGTAAGCAAGCATAAGAAGACACTAATGGGTTCTTTGGAGAACCTCGTGGAGAAGGAAGAATAGGTCGGAAAAGTCCTTAAATTACGGGTTATGTAGACCTAGGGTTTTGATACCTAGGGTTTTGGTACCTAAGGTTTTAGATACTGGACTTCGGTCTAGGGTTTCTAAGAGTCATGGAGTGATAAATAGAGGTCTAGAAGAGTTGAGAGGGATGTTGGTATAGATATATTGAGATGTAAAAGTGCTATGTATTAGAGCATTCTTGTATCTTTGTATCTTCAGCTGCGTGAGAAGATTGACTCTGCCACTGGGTGCACAAGGTTGGGAGATAAAGAGGAGAGAGAGAAGGATCTACAACTGCGTGTGCATTTAGGACTGTGTATTTTCATCTACTTTATCAATTAACACAGTTATGTGGACGTAGCCCTAGGGAGAGGGTGAACCACGTAAAATCTTGTTGTTCTATGTGATTGATGTTGTGTTAATTCCTATCTTTTATACTATTATCGTATTTTTTTTCCCCACTAAAGATAAGAGATATAACTAACTTCATGAAGTTAAGTATAATAATATTAAGAATCTCTAGGTTATCTTGCATTGTTATTTTGGAATCATATTTCACTTCCTATGGTTGTAGACACATGTGTCCTGCAACCCCCCCTATTGTTACTTCGGGTGAGACTTCATCTACTTTGTAGGTGTTGCTTAAAGTGAGAGTAGTTAGGGTTTGTGGGTGCATTGTTAGAGTTGAACCCTGGGTCCACCCCTGTGCCAACTCTTGAAAATATGTTTGGTGCATTCTTTAGCCCAAATGACATGACTGTGTATTGGAAATATTCCCATTCTGTAGAAAACGCAGTTGTATACCTGTCCTCTGGAGCTATTTTGATTTAATGGTAACCTAAGAATCCATCTATAAATTAATATGCTTCCTGGCCTCCCACATTCTCTAAGACTTCGTCTATAAAAGGCGTAGGAAAAGGGTCATGTAAGAGAGCATATAAATTTTCTCAAATCTACACAGATTCTTATCCCCCCCTATTTATTTTCTTGGACTACCATAGTACTTATCCATTCATACTCTTCTACTGGTTCTATGATAACGAATTCAACCATTATGTCAATTTTTTCTTTCAATTTCTGCTTATACACTGGATCTAGTAAGTAAGGTCTCTGTCTGATGGGTCTTTCCTCATGTTTGAGGGGTATATTCATCTCTCCTAGCTCTCTAGCTATGCCTTTCATCTCTATAAATATGGTTGGGAACAAGTCACTGTATTCGTGCAATAACTCTGTTATTCTTTCTACTATTTGTTCATCCCAATAATCTCCAATACTTGCCATTTTAGGATTTTCATTTGTCCTAATGTTGACATTCTTTACATTGATTGGTGCAATAAATACTTCTAACTCCAGAGATGGACCTTATACCTCTCTTTCTCCTTAAATTTATTTAATTTAAATGTTACGCAGATCATCCTCATATGGTGCTTGTTCTTCAACATGGTAGCATGACAATAAATCTTTCACTATTTGTCTATTTTGTTGTTGATACTCTGTCATGATTTCAACCTCTCATTCATCAATAAATATCACACCTCTTATATTCTTCAGTGTTGAATCAATGTTGGGGTTCTCATGTTCGAATGAGAAGGTTACTACAGAGTTTTGTTGTAGTGTTTTCCATTCTGTACTACCTCTACACATCTCCTGGTATACATACTAGTTCAATGGGATTCCTTCTAATGTATGGATGAAGTGATGAGGCCATTCTTTCATTGGTGTCAACCTCCATTGTGTTATGCACTTCTCCAGATGTTCTATTGGTGTTCCTTGTCTGTTGTACTTCTGCATTGTATTTCTTCCTTGTTATGCGTCAAATATAATGCGCAATAGTTGTTTACATTGATACCAGTCCTGAATGGTTTCTTTGTGTGCACCCGACCATCTTGTAGGTGTATCCTTGAGTGTAATATACAGGGATAAGATCCTATGATTTTCTAATACTTCCTCTTCATATTTTGTCAGAAATTACTCTAGATCATTTACCCCATGAAAATTGTGAGGTTATGTTATCTCTGTACCAATCCATCTTACCACGCGGTCTATTCTTGCACACCTTCTTGTAGAAACTTCATGTAATCTCTATTGCCAAATCTCCAAACCTGTATCTAAGTTGGAAGAACATGATGTGATGCTTCTCTAGTTGAGTACCCCATCTGCAGTTGGGTTGACATAATCTTCTTCTTACGTGGTGGTTCTGTACAACTTGTTTATTTTTTCCAAATCCAGGTAAGTGGGTTCTACAAAACTTTCTCCTTATAATAGATCTAATGGCACAATGAATATATATTCACCTGATTCAAACATCATTTTTCTTATGTTCAAGTTAATTTTGGCTTGGTTATCAAACTCCCAATCCAATCCAAGAAATGTTGGATAAAGTGTTGTGCCATATACTATGTCTATTACTTCAAAAATTTCCATAGTGCACACTCCCTCCAAATCTACCGTCACACCTTTAAGACTTCCAATTGGTAGCACCCTGTGCTGATTTTCTAATTTCAACTGGACAGGTGAATAACCTAGTGTGGGTTTTCCCATACACTGCCATGTCTTCTTAGGTAAAAAATTTACTTCAGAGCCTAAGTCTAGTATAATATCACCCATATTGAAGTCTCCAATGTTGGCACTCAGTTTGAATTCTCTAACTTTCCTTCATCTTGTATGAAGATGATTGACTATTTTCTTCTCTAATTTTCCTTCTACCCCTTTGTTACATGTTTCTAGCAGGTTTTGCAAGATCTTGACAGATGATGGGTCATTCAACAACTTAACACATGATTGCATAATTTTTTTTATGTTACTTACTTTCTCTAAAGGTTGTGTTGCAATGGTGTGGTCCATTGAGGAAGGAATCTCGTACATTGGTACGTTTTGAGTATGTTGCATGACTGATGTAGATGCAACATGTTTCTTGAGAAACTCATGTATTTACTCCTTGAATGTTTCCTTTTCTTTCTGTGCATCAAACTTCTTATGTGGTTCAATATTCTTCTTCACCCATTGGTGTTGCAGAATATCTTATCTTACTGTGTCAGTTCATGTCTTATCTCCTCCTTGAGTGAATATATATTGATGTTTCTTTCATTATCCTTGGATTATGTGAAGATCCACTCTACATTATGGTTTTTATAGTTCCTCTTTTCTTATATCTTCCCTAATAGTGCTGGACAATCTTATGTATCATAGTATTTTGTGAGACAATACATACATTGTGTTGGTGGAATTGGACATTCCCTTGCATAATGTATTAGTTGTTGGTAGTTTTGGCACACTAATGGACCTCTTCCTCTTCCATTTCCTCCTCTACCTCATCCTCCACCTCTGTATCCAGC
>JASDQU010374658.1:19083-29545 GCA_032191745.1 Picea mariana
CCAAAAAATTGTTCGGCCGAAACATTATTGCCGGAAAAAAAATATCCGTCCGACAAAATTTGTACACGCAAATCGAGGGGGATGTTATTGCACCATTCGATTTGACGTTTATTGTTTCGGCCGAAAAATAGTTCGGCCGAAAATAATATCTTTCGGCCGAAAGATATTATAAGTTCAGCCGAAAAAATGTTTTTCGAAATTTTGGAGACCCGATTGTCACGAAAGTGTAACCCACCTTCGTGATTTCACCCATATACCTTCATAAGATTCTGCAAAAATTATGGGCCTTTCATATTCTAATAGACACCTTCTCAAAATGTTATCTATGCCCATATTATACAAATTTCCTATAATAAGTTGATAGTCTACAACTCAATCTACCATATTGTTCTTCTACGCAATGCTAAAATCTTGTGGTGCAATCCATGTACTCATGTATTCAATAATATCAACAAAGTATTCATCATCTACTTGTACTGAAAATAACTGTGCATCAGGGAATTTCTCTTCCAAGTTGGTAGGTTCCTATCAATTAGTTACCCTAGACAGGTGATCAAGTCTAGCATTCAACTTCCCTATCTTGAATATTACTTCAAAATCAAATTCCTGGAATAACAACATCCATCTACAGATCCTCAACCCAAACACTAGCTTATTGACAAGGCATTTGAGGTCAGAATGGTCTGTGAACATATTAAAGTGTTTCCCCAGTAAGTAGTTCCTAAAATTTTGAAGTGCATATACTGTGGTTAGGCCTTCTCTTTCTATGGTGTTGTAATTTTTCTATGACTCTGATAATTTTCTTCTTGGAAAGACTATAGGGTGGTCTAAGTCCCCTGCTCCTTGTTGCGACATAATTGCTCCAAGTGTTATGGTTGATGCATCTACATGCACGCGAAATGTCTTTTCCCAATCTGAAAATACTAGGATAGGTGTTGTGACCACATTTTCTTTTAAGGTTTCCAAACCTCATTGATATTCCTCATCCTACTGAAATTTGATATCCTTCTTTAACATTTTTTCCATTGGAACAGTAATATGCACATACCCCTTTATAAATTTCATGTAATAGCATGTATTTCCTAGTATTTCTTTTAGCTAGCTCACTAAATTTGGTGGTGGTAAATTGACAATGACCACAATCTTAGTAGGATCCACTAGTAAACCTTTTTTACAGACTATATTTCCCAACAATATTCCAAAATGTGTCCCAAAAATGCATTTCTTAATATTCAATGATATTTGACATTGCCTTAATATTTCCAACATTAGCCTTAAAACTTCTACATGATATTTTAACATACTATATAGAGTCTAGTCATCCAAATATACTTCTAGAAACTTATGTATGAATTCCTTAAAAGTAGCTATGTGTTGTCCCTTGGTCAGGTATTAAGGAAGAAAGTGAAGATTAAAGAAGAGGAAAGTCAAAGTATGATGTGCATGGAAGGCACAAAAACAGAGGAGGGGTCAAAGTGGTTAAAGAAGCATAAAATAAGGAACAAAAAAAGGGAAATCATGTCGTTGAAAGAGAAGATCAAGGAAGACAAAGTAGCAAACAGGATAGATCGTGGATAAGTAAGCAAGTGTAAGAAGACACTAATGGGTTCTTTGGAGAACCTCGTGGAGAAGGAAGAACAGGTCGGAAATGTCCTTAAATTACGGGTTATGTAGACCTAGGGTTTTGATACCTAGGGTTTTGGTACCTAAGGTTTTAGATACTGGACTTCGTTCTAGGGTTTCTAAGAGTCATGGAGTGATAAATAGAGGTCTAGAAGAGTTGAGAGGGATGTTGGTATAGATATATTGAGATGTAAAAGTGCTATGTATTAGAGCATTCTTGTATCTTTGTATCTTCAGTTGAGTGAGAAGATCGACTCTGCCACTGGGTGCACAAGGTTGGGAGATAAAGAGGAGAGAGAGAAGGATCTACAACTGTGTGTGCATTTAGGACTGTGTATTTTCATCTACTTTATCAATAAACACAGTTCTGTGGACGTATCCCTAGGGAGAGGGTGAACCACGTAAAATATTGTTGTTCTATGTGATTGATGTTGTGTTAATTCCTATCTTTTATACTATTATCGTATTTTTTTTCCCCACTAAAGATAAGAGATATAACTAACTTCATGAAGTTAAGTATAATAATATTAAGACTCTCTAGGTTATCTTGCATTGTTATTTTGGAATCATATTTCACTTCCTATGGTTGTAGACACATGTGTCCTGCAACCCCCCCTATTGTTACTCTGGGTGAGACTTCATCTACTTTGCAGGTGTTGCTTAAAGCGAGAGTAGTTAGGGTTTGTGGGTGCATTGTTAGAGTTGAACCCTGGGTCCACCCCTTGTGCCAACTCTTGAAAATATGTTTGGTGCATTCTTTAGCCCAAATGACATGACTGTGTATTGGAAATATTCCCATTCTGTAGAAAACGTAGTTGTATACATGTCCTCTGGAGCTATTTTGATCTAATGGTAACCTGAGAATCCATCTATAAATGAATATGCTTCCTGGCCTCCCACATTCTCTAAGACTTTGTCTATAAAAGGCGTAGGAAAAGGGTCATGTAAGAGAGCATATCAATTTTCTCAAATCTACACAGATTCTTATCCCCCCCTATTTATTTTCTTGGACTACCATAGTACTTATCCATTCAGACTCTTCTACTGGTTCTATGATAACGACTTCAACCATTATGTCAATTTTTTCTTTCACTTTCTGCTTATACACTGGATCTAGTAAGTAAGGTCTCTATCTGATGGGTCTTTCCTCATGTTTCAGGGGTATATTCATCTCTCCTATCTCTCTAGCTATGCCTTTCATCTCTATAAATATGGTTGGGAACAAGTCACTGTATTCGCACAATAACTCTGTTATTCTTTCTACTATTTGTTCATCCCAATAATCTCCAATACTTGCCATTTTAGGATTTTCATTTGTCCCAATGTTGACATTCTTTACATTGATTGGTGCAATAAATACTTCTAACTCCAGAGATGGACCTTATACCTCTCTTTCTCCTTCAATTTATTTAATTTAAATGTTACGCAGATCATCCTCATCTAGTGCTTGTTCTTCAACATGGTAGCATGACAATAAATCTTTCACTATTTGTCTGTTTTGTTGTTGATACTCTGTCATGGTTTCAACCTCTTGTTCATCAATAAATATCACACCTCTTATATTCTTCAGTGTTGAATCAATGTTGGGGTTCTCATGTTCGAATGAGAAGGTTACTACAAAGTTTTGTTGTAGTTTTTTCCATTTTGTACTACCTCTACACATCTCCTGGTATACATACTAGTTCTCTGGGATTCCTTCCAATGTATGGATGAAGTGATAAGGCCATTCTTTCACTGGTGTCAACCTCCATTGTGTTATGCACTTCTCCAGATGTTCTGTTGGTGTTCCTTTTCTGTTGTACTTCTGCATTGTATTTCTTCCTTGTTCTGCGTCAAATATAATGCACAATAGTTGTTTACATTAATACCAGTCCTTAATGGTTTCTTTGTGCGCACCCCACCATCTTGTAGGTGTATCCTTGAGTGTAATATATAGGGATAAGATCCTATGATTTTCTAATACTTCCTCTTCATATTTTGTCAGAAATTACTCTATATCATTTACCCCATGAAAATTGTGAGGTTCTGTTATCTCTGTACCAATCCATCTTACCACGCGGTCTATTCTTGCACACCTTCTTGTAGAAACTTCATGTAATCTCTATTGCCAATTCTCCAAACTTGTATCTAAGTCGGAAGAAAATGATGTGATGCTTCTCTAGCTGAGTACCCCATCTGCAGTTGGGTTGAAATAATCTTCTTCTTGCATGGTGGTTCTGTACAACTTGTTTATTTTTTCCAAATCCAGGTAAGTGGGTTCTACAAAACTCTCCTTATAATAGATCTAATGGCACAATGAATATATATTCACCTGATTCAAACATCATTTTTCTTATGTTCAAGTTAATTTTGGCTTGGTTATCAAACTCCCAATCCAATCCAAGAAATGTTGGATAAGGTGTTGTGCCATATACTATGTCTATTACTTCAAAAATTTCCATAGTGCACACTCCCTCCAAATCTACCGTCACACCTTTAAGACTTCCAATTGGTAGCACCCTGTGCTGATTTTCTAATTTCAACTGGACAGGTGAATGACCTAGTGTGGGTTTTCCCATACACTGCCATGTCTTCTTAGGTAAAAAATTTACTTCAGAGCCTAATTCTAGTGTAATATCACCCATATTGAAGTCTCCAATGTTGGCACTCAATTTGAATTCTCTAACTTTCCTTCTTCTTGTATGAAGATGATTGACTATTTTATTCTCTAATTTTCCTTCTACCCCTTTGTTACATCTTTCTAGCAGGTTTTGCAAGATCTTGACAGATGATGGGTCATTCAACAACTTAACACATGATTGCATAATTTTTTTTATGTTACTTACTTTCTCTAAAGGTTGTGTTGCAATGGTGTGGTCCATTGAGGAAGGAATCTCGTACATTGGTACGTTCTGAGTATGTTGCATGACTGATGTAGATGCAACATGTTTCTTGAGAAACTCGTGTCTTTCCTCCTTGAATGTTTCCTTTTCTTTCTGTGCATCAAACTTCTTGTGTGGTTCAATATTCTTCTTCACCCATTGGTGTTGCACAATATCTTGTCTTACTGTGTCAGTTCATGTCTTATCTCCTCCTTGAGTGAATATATATTGATGTTTCTTTCATTATCCTTGGATTATGTGAAGATCCACTCTACATTATGGTTTTTATAGTTCCTCTTTTCTTATATCTTCCCTAATAGTGCCGGACAATCTTATGTATCATAGTATTTTGTGAGACAATACATACATTGTGTTGGTGGAATTGGACATTCCCTTGCATAATGTATTAGTTGTTGGTAGTTTTGGCACACTACTAGACCTCTTCCTCTTCCATTTCCTCCTCCACCTCTGTATCCAGCCCAAACTCCTCATGGTGCATTGTACTGAGGTACCTGGTTATACTGTGCGGGGTTATACTGTGGCTATGCATTATTATATGGTGGTGGTACCTGTTTAAATTGAGGTCCAACTTGTCTTTTCATCATTTTTTCTTGCACCCTATAAGTGTTTGAAGTTCTTTCTCTCATCAGCTCCATTGTCCTACAATCTTTATCATCATGACCCACTGACTTGCAAAAATTGTAGTATGAGCTTTTGGGTACGGTATTATACTTCTTCATCATTGGAAAATGATATGGATCATCCCCATGTGTTTTACAAATATCTCATCATGGTACTCCTATTGGAAAAGAGTTTGGTACTCCTTTTGGCATGTACTATGAGGAATTTGGACATTCATTCTTACGGTGTCCTTTTGTCATGCATGTGGTACATCAAACAAATTATCTTTTCTCCTTTCCTTTATTTTGGTTGAGCTGAAATGTTAGGTTCTTTAGATCCTCCTTCAAATCCTCAATTGTTGGATCTGTCTTCTGATATTGGTTCTCTTCTATTTGTAAGGCTTTCTGCAGAGCCTATGCTTTAGTTTGGAACTTTTGTTGTCTTAATGGGTATTTCAAATGTGGTAACAGTGAGTTCACAAATAAGTGATTATGTTGCATGTTAGTCACTGCATACTTCAACTTACCTTTCAATCATTTAAACCTATGATCAATCTCCCACATAGACTCACCTGGTTTTTTCCTGATTTCAATTAGCTCATTCATGTAATGATCTTCTGAGCTAGTCTCATGAAATTTATTTATCAATAGTTTTTTCACATATTCAATAGTCCTTATAAGTCTTGGTCAACTATTTACATCTAAGATCATGTACCAATCCAGTGCATGGTCTCTTAGCGTGATGGATAACTACGCAAGTTTTGTATCCTCATCTATGATCTCCTTTGCTTCCCAGATGTTCTCATAGACAAATAAATGATTTCAAAGGTCCTTTGATGCCTCTCCTTGAAATTTTGGTAACCTGATCGTGGGATCATGTCCTCCCCTTTTGAACCGTGTTGAACTACTACCACTGTGCGATGTATATAATTGATTGTTGGTTCCTGAACTAGATACTTCAGTTGTTTCTCCTTATTTAGATGTGTTTCTTGTTTTCTTTCTTCCACTAAGATTTTATTGTGTAAATGGTGGCATTCTTTTTGGTGTACTAGTCACACATGGGGTTATAGGTTCCACACTGACGTTGATATGGATTGCACTGCTTCCTTCTGTTCCTATCCTTGGACCTCATGTCTTCCTTTCATATGTTGCATGCATAATTTTCTCAAGCTTCTCCATATCCCGAAGATTCTCTACCTCTTCCTCATCGCTTCCTAATCCCTCTCTATCAAGTATGGCTCTCTTCTTATTATTCATCTTATATTGTTAGGGTACTCCAATGTGTGTCTTTCCATCTATTTCCAATATCTTCTTTATCTAGTCTTCCTTTATCATGATTGGGTCCATGGATTCCTTCTTCTTTCCATTATCTATTTATTCCTCCATTTCTCCATCTCTTATCAGTGCTTCCCTCATTCCTGTAACATCCTGCTCTGGCTCACTGAGAAAACTTATTTTTGAGGACACTTGCTCGCAAGTGATCTGGGCTTTTGTGATGTTAAACCATTTATACTTGATTATGATGCGATTGACAGACGACATGATGTTTTACTACTTTGATGTAGACAGCTGTTGTTGACTCTGTTTCATTGAGTGTGCAGGGTTCCAACCTTGAGGATGCAGAGGCATTGGTGGAACCCCCTTGGACTCCAGATTGAGTCAGGGAGTGTGCTATTTGGGTTGATTTATTTACTGTGATATTCTTTGATCTGATGATATGATGTTGACATGTTCTGACATGAGTTTTGATGATGCAGGCTGACGATATCTTGCCGAACAGGCTCACATATGGAGTAAAGGGGCCACACATGATTTCCAGATAGGTTGAGGGAGAGGTGTGGACAACAGCCCTGCCACCGCCTACTAGCACTCCCGCCGTGGCTCGAACTGTAGGTTAACAACTACCTAGTTCGAGAGGATCCATGATGTCATGAGGGTAGACTGCGACAGTCACTCACGATGATTCTAAGGGGTATGCAATAAGGAGGGGGCCTTATTCCTTAGAACCCTTAGTCTCCCACAAGTTCACCTGGCGGAGTGTTGACTCCAGGTGTTATAGATGTCTACCAATTAGTCATGTTAGCAAGTGGCACCCTTGGAGCACTTGGTGCATCTTGAAGGGCACATCGCACAAAAGAAACACAAGAAGTGAGTGGCACCCTTGGAGCATGCAGTGCATCCTGAAGGGCACGTTACGTAAAGCAAAATGAACGAGGCGAGTGGCACCCTTGGAGCACGTGGTGCATCTTGAAGGGCACGTCGCATTGATGTGGATGAAGGAAACTAACCTAAATAGACCTAATACATTAACGCCTTAAGAAATCCTTAAACAACTCCCCNTTGACTCCAGGGGTTATAGATGTCTACCAATCAGTCCAGTTGGTGAGTGGCACCCTTGGAGCACGTGGTTCATCCTGAAGGGCACATCGCACAAAAGAAACACAAGAAGCGAGTGGCACCCTTGGAGCATGTGGTGCATCTTGAAGGGCACGTCGCACAAAGGAAATGAACGAGGCGAGTGGCACCTTTGGAGCACGTGGTGCGTCCTGAAGGGCACGTCGCATTGATGTGGATGAAGGAAACAACCTAAATAGACCTAAGACAATAACGCCTTAAGAAATCCTTAAACAACTTTCCTAACCAATTGTCACCTAGCTCAGAATCTAAATCCTAAGCCTAAGACTTTTCTAGGGTAAAGTTTTAGTGTAACCTTAAAGAAAAAAGCCCTAGCATAAAAATATAAATTCAAACAAAAACCCACTTAAGTAATAGTCAGGTCTTCATAAAATTTTGGGGTAAATAATGAGAGTAAGAATTAAATTAAAACTAATGGTTTAAAATTTTGCAAGAAGAAATTATTTCCTAACTTGTGAAAGAACAAAAGATAATTAATTAAATAATAAGTGAAAAGATTAATTAGCGCATTTATATTATTTCCTAACTTGTGAAAGAACAAAAGATAATTAATTAAATAATAAGTGAAAGGATTAATTAGTGCATTTATATTATTTCCTAACTTGTGAAAGAACAAAAGATAATTAAAAAAATAATAAATGAAAAGATTAATTATCACATTTACCTTTTCGGTTTTAAAAAAAAATAAAGAAAGAAAGAAAGGAAATAATAAAAATAGGGAAATGAGCCTTTTAATAAAAAGAAAATAAATTATGGAGAAACGTGGGGGATGAGTGACACTTGTGAAACAAAGAATTTTTGAGGGTTTTCATTAAAACTTAAATTAATTGTTATTAGGGCAAGAGGGGGTCTCAAAAGTCTATAAAAGAAAAGGGGATGGGCTTCTAGGAGGGTGAGGCTGCCGAATTTGCACTGGACTGATTGCTTGTGAGGAGTTGGGATTTTCTCAGCTGGGATTAGAGTGGTAGCTCAGCCTTGGAGGCGAGCTGGGAAGCTAGGCATATCCTCTGGTTTGTGTGTGGCCCCTTTGCGGCTTGGCGGGATAAGGGGGAAGCAGAGTACCCCTAGCGTTTGCCTGAGAGGTACTGGTGTAGTCTCTACAGTCGACGAGTGGGAGCGGCACAGAGCAGGAGCGACACGGAGCGCGAACGTCAACGCGGTGGGCTATAAGGCAACAGTATGATTTTTAATTTGGTAATATAGAAGGCAACTGGGTTTTATGATGTAGATCTGCTTGGTATTGGAAAAGAAATATGGAGTTGAATGTTATATAACAATTGTTGTATCTTCCATTCCTTCGATGAATCGAAATGTAAATTTGGGTCCAACGCTTGCCGAAAATACTGATTTATCTTTGCTAATGGTCTTTAACTTTGCAAACGGGTTGATTTTTCATCTCCGCATGTTTGGTTAATTCCCCTGCATTTTCATGGTTCATTCCTCTGCGTTTTGTTTTATTTGAGTGGGCATTTTTGGATGACCGGGCGTTATAAATCTTTGTGGGCATTTTGTTTTATAAAATTTACTGTCATTCGATTTATAAAATTACCGTCATTTCGTTTGCAATTTGTTGTCATTCACCCTTTTTAAAACTACTGTCATCTCATTTCGTAAGTGACTAGCCATTCATTTGGGGCATCCCGTCTTCGATTACAGTGGGCAATCCATCCGGGAACCTTCAATGAGAATTTTCTCTTGTTTGTTTCTGGGCTTTTTGTTTTTGTTTTTTTCCTTGATTCAGTGTTATTGTTATGGAAATTTCTCGTTCGGGTTCATGAACACTGAATATGGACCTGGGCGAATTCGTTTTCTAGCTTGCAGTGGGTTTCCTGCGATGGGCTCGGCGTTTAGATGGTTAGGTTGCTCTGCGTTTTCATTTATGGTGAAATTTCCCTGTGTTTTTGGGCTTAATTTTCCCTGTGTCTTGTAGTTACTTTCTCTGCATTTGTTGTTGCATTTTTGGGTTGGTTTCCGGTGCGATTTGGTGGAGGATCCACCTACATTTTCAAACAACCGAATTTATCTTTACTCTGTGTATCCTCGCATTTTGTGTTACCCAATTCGGCGATTTACACCCACACGTTTCAACCCTTTTAGAATCTACATGTTTGCTTTCACCGCTGCTTGTTGTGTGGTGACAGAATTACTATTATCCTTTTCATAAGGGTTTAGTTATTATACCTAGTATTGATGAATTAGATAGTGATTAATTAATGTTGCTGTAACACGTAAGGGTAGGGACTTTATTGTTTTTAATTACAATGCTAACAGTTAAAGGTATCGGTACAGTTAGTGTTGGTTTGGCTGTTGTAATTTCAATTGTTTTTAATAAATAGAAAAAAAAAGAGAACGTAAATTTCCTTGTTATTAAATTGAAATGCTATTGTAGCGTAGAAAGATGATATGGTTATAATACAGGCAGTATTGCTGTAAAAATTTATTATGATTGTCAACACATAAAAGGTATGGTCCCTGCAATGTGAAAAAGGTCATTCTTATAGTTCTGGTAACTTGAAATTGCAACATATCGTTCCCAATTGTCTATTTTTTTTCAATTGTTGCTTAAACCATTTTCACAACCGTGAGAGCCTTTATTTTTGGTTGCTTACTGAAAATTACATTTCCTTGTTGATATAAAATTTTCTATTTTCCAAATCTCGTGACTGTAAAACCTACATGGTAGCTTTTATCCTTTATAAGCATGAATTCGATTCCAATATGGCGATTGTTGTATTGTTCTACTTTTTGAATTGCTAAAAGAATCTTGTATTAATAAGCCTTTGCATTGTTAAAGGAATCTTGTATTCATGAGCCTTCGCATTGTTAAAAGAATCTTGTATTAATGAGCCTTTGCATAAAATTTTAAAAGCATTACATCATGTTTTTCTTTAGATTTGATCTTCATTTCTTACTCTGACCAAGAGTCCAACCCATCTATTCTCC
>JASDQU010374658.1:39471-51637 GCA_032191745.1 Picea mariana
CTTAAAAGAAAGAAGATTTAGGGTTTTTGATTTAAAAAACCTAAAGCAAATGTGATTAGGTCAAAAAAGGAGGATAAAAGAAAGGAGATGGGGGAAAAGAAGGGGGGTTGCTATGAGGTATTGTGATGCTACCAAAATGGCAAACGGGACTGATTGCTTGTGAGGAGTTGGGGATTTTATCAGCTGATTGAGTGGTAGCTCAGCCTTGGAGGCGAGCTGGGAAGCTAGGTTACTGTCTGGATTGTGTGTGGCCCCTTTGCAGCTCGGGGGGCTAAGGGGGAAGCAGAGTACCCCTAGCATTTGGCTGGGAGGTACCGGTGAGTCATCAATGGTCAGCACAGAGTAGGAGCAGCACGGAGCTCGAATGTCTTCGAGGTGGGTGTTAGGCAACGGTATGGTCCTTTGTTTGGTAGAGTAGAATGCGTACAATTTACTTCGGCATTCATAACTGGAAATGTTTTAGAAAGGATAGATAATGGCGCTGCCCTTCCTTTTGTTGTGTGCTTTTACCTTTCTGTGGGTGTTTTTCAATTCACTGGGGTGTATTTACTTCTGCGTGGGTGTATATTTCTTCTATGTGGGCGAGTTTCGTTGACTGTGGGCATTCCTGGAATTTGTTTTACATTCTTCCATAACTGTGGAGTTGTGAGATTATTATAAGCATGCACACTAATTATGTGAAAGGTAGTGGTCCCATGCTGCTGCATTAGGGGGGGAAATAAAAGGACTCCTCGGTAAATATTTTAAATGCCACTGATTTTGTCGCCTCCATCGACTCATTTTCCCTAATCGCAACGACCCACAGTTTACCAATCATATTCAATGTAATTTCTAGCTCATAATTTATATTCTTGTGTTAAAGATTTCAGGTTTTAGTTAAGAGTGAGCCATCCTCAGCACGGCCCAAGATGCTGGTAGGGTTAAGTCTTCGCTGGAATAATAGTCCTCGTTCAGCACCAGTGAAGTCTATCGAGGGTTGTAGGCTGATCGTTTTCTCTTCTATTGTTTCACTGCATCCTTTTCGGATCTCCTCCCAAGTTTCCCTATGCGTAAGCCCCCTTAATATGTTCGGCATTCATTTGAGTTAAATAAAAACTTTTGAAGGTGCTCTACACCGTTTGCGCCTTGGCAGACGCCCTCTCTGAGTTTCATCCTGGAACTATTCGGCATTTCCATCTGTCTCAGGCCCTGCCTTACAGCATGTCTTCGTTACTGAAGTTCTCCTATCATGGAGAGGTGAATTTGTGTTGCGTGCTGGCATTTTCAACAGAAAATCATAGAGCCCGAACAAAATCCTCACTTAACCTTTCGACTTCCCACAATAGCTGAGCTAACAATTCCATAGTCGATTAATGTACATGAGTATGTGTTCACGGAGGTGTGACGGTAGAGGTTTCACAGTTCCGCGTAGAGTTACTGACTTGTAAGTTCTGGAATAACTGGTATAAACTTCAGGTATTGGGACTTAAATTTACGCTACATGCCACGCTCTGATTAACCTATTTTACAGGAATACAACTGCACAGTTTTTCAGCTAGGTGCCTTCCCATGCAAGTTATCCTCGGATACCTTGTGCCTGCATCGTAAATAGGCGTGCGCCTTAAACCCCTGTCAATACATACCCTGTGTGTGTTGTATTTGCCTGCGTAGCTCAGTATCTCCTGACCTCCCGATTTTAGACTTCTTCCGTCACAGCCACTTGGCTTCATTTTAAAGGTGAACCTTTAAGTTAACCTATCCATCGAAGAGTTGGCCACTGATTCAAGTTGGGTGGGTAAATGCTCTAAATTATGATTCAGATTGTTTCCCTAAATTTAGGTACAGCGGCAATAAATTGGTTTAGTTTTTATATTGGGCATTGCTTATTATTGGGAATATTTATTTTGTCTTAAAATGTAGTGGTTTATATCATACAAGTGTATTGTTTATTTCCTTATTGAATTTCGTGCTATAAAAAGTCATAAAAGGGATTATTATAAGTGAGCGTTGATTAACGCTTCATTCTGTTATGAATTGGTTTAGTTATATATTTGGGCATTGCTTTATATTGGGAATATTTATTTTGTCTTAAAATGTAGTGGTTGATATCATACAAGTGTATTGTTTATTTTCTTATTGAATTTCGTGCTATAAAAAGTGATAAAAGGGTTTATTATAAGTGAGCGTAGATTAACACTTCATTCTGTTATGAATTGGTTTAGTTATATATTTGGGCATTGCCTTACATTGGGATTTATTTGTAGAAGTCCTCGAAACGAGAATGAATGGTGGTCTCCATTTGATTAGTGAATATATGTTGTTGTTTTCCTTTCATTAAAAATGGCTTCACGATTTTTTATTGATAAATAATGAGATATCGTTGATTTATCTTTGCATGTATAGAATTGGTTGAGAAAAAGGGTGTTTTTAAATTAATATAAATTAGTGGGATATGAAAATTGTAATTGAAATAGGTTATACTTGTTTTCATTTATTTAATTAATCAAATGAAGGATGCTTTTTACATCTTTGTGGTGCGTGCATTGACCTTTCCAATGTTGTTTTAGGTTATGTATAGTCTCCTAAATTGAAAACCTATACATCAAATATATTTGGTATGCACCGACCTTGGGTTTAGATTCATCCATTGAAATCATGTGGTTTTTAATTTAGATGACATAATGGATGTGTGAATCTTGATGATATTTAACAAGGGTTCTTGTAAGGATATATATACATTTATATTGTTACATTAGGATTTAGTTTAAAGAATGGTTCTCATCTTATATAATGTAGTTTGGGTTTAGTGTTATGAAATGAATGAAATAAAGGTTCCGCTTCATAGAATTGGATTCTATATATGTGCTAATGAATGTAATGTAATGTGATTATATGTTAAATGAACGAAATAAAGGCTCTGTTTCATAGAGTTGGATTCTATATATGTGCTAATGAATGTAATGTAATGTGACTATATGTTAAATGAACGAAATGAAGGTTCCGTTTCATAGAATTGGATTCTATATATGTGCTAATGAATGTAATGTAATGTGACTATATCTTAAATGAATGAAATAAAGGTTCTGCTTCATAGAATTGGATTCTATATATGTGCTAAATGTGACTATATGTTAAATGAATGAAATAAAGGTTCCGGTAATGAAATGTTAAGGTAAATGGAATGTTAGTGGTGTATGTTAGTACCATAAATTATAGGAGGCTAACGTCCAATACTGTCTATGTTCTTGATAATGTGAGTGTAGTGCAATCTTCTAATATCTATGTTGTCTTTAGGGTAATATGGTTATCATGTATGGAAGGGGTAAGTAGCCTTACGGTTCTTGATAACACGTTTAGGGTCTGGTCACTTTCAGGGTTAGTACTAAATGGAATTGTCCAAACCCACAGTCGTAGGATATCAGACTCTTTGATTTGATAAAGTTAGTCGCTCTGTGTATAAGTCTGTGTGGGTGCTTATTTTTCCCGTGTAAAGATTCTAGTGCCGTATCAAGAGTCGCAGGCCCTTTAAAGGCAGGGTTCCACTCTTGCGACACACCTGATAGAGATTGCTAGTTTCTACCTGAGCAGTCGGCCAGGAGCCTATCTGACCTTCTCTCTCTCCAGAGCAGAGAACTAAGATTAAACGCCTTGCTTTCCTGTGCAGAAATAGTCAAATCTACTACTATGGATTCATCCTCCTGTTTTCGTACTATGCATAACCTAGTATGTCATTACCTGTTCCAGTCACTTGTTGTGTGCCTCATGTCTTGATCGTTAATGCCTGTAATCACTTGTTGTGCGCCTTAGGTCTGCTTGTTGTGATCATTGGGTTGCATCATGTTGGTCGTCAGGTGGCGATGTGAGTCAAGCATGTCTGTCTCCTTTTACACACGCGCACACACCTTCAAAAAAAAAAAAATTGCACTAGTTACTAGAGTTGGGTCGTCGTAGCAAGGGGGGTCATTACATTTTTTACTTGTTGTCCATGTTGCAGTTGAAACATCACAAGGCTATGTGGTGTAATGGTTGTATTTCGTATCAAAATATTGGATGATAAGATGAAAACCTCAGATTGTGGGATAACTGTAGTGTTTAAGGTCACAAAAATTTCCTCTAGAAGTGACAAAAATACGAAAGAAACTAAGAATAGGTACTACAAACATTTGGAGGATATAATTGAGTGTGATTTTAATTCCTTTAAAATAGTTTTGTTTGAGGTTAAATGGTATAGGATACAGATGCATGAACGTGATCATGAAACAACTATTATTGAGCATGATAATGGATTTACCATGGTTAATACAAGGGAATTTGAACTCGTTACAAAGCCTTATATTCTTCCAAGTCAATTTGAGCAAGTATTTTACTCAGAGGTACCTGGTAAAGCAGGTTGGTCATACATTGTTAGATATGATCCAAGAGGAAGACCAATAAAGTATAATCATGTAGCTGAGGATGAATATAATAACGAGGAAGAAGATCATGATTATGCAGATCAGGAGCAGGTGGTTTTAGTCGATGTGTCAAATGAAGAAGTTGAAGAAGTTGATCATCCAAATGTAGGAGACAATGATCTCATTGACGATATCGATAACTATATTAGCGAAAATGACATTGATGATGATGTTGATATGAATGAGCCTCTCACCAATATCGATTCTGAACCAGATACTGATACAGATGTTGAGTTGGATGAAGAAAAAGATGATTGATATTTAATTGTTGAAAAGAAGAGGTATGCGTTTATATCTTTTATATGATCTTTATATATGTTTTTATTTTGTATAATATAGTATATGATACATGTTATTTATAATTTCAAATTAGGTACTATGGGTAAATTGATAGTGATGTGAGGGAGGGGGGGGGCATAATTAGAGCTTCCACCTTCACATGGTTGCCTCTGTTTAGTAGAGAATGAAATATTCTTGAAACCAAGAGGAGCTCTATGCGACTGTGCCTAATCATACCAGTGATGTAGGTATTTCATCCTAGGGATTTACTTTTTTATGTTTATATTCTTGTATAAGCCAATGAATGACAACCATAATTTAATTTTTTGTTGTTTTTGAAAAAAATATGATCAATCCCAATCTTTTGTCAAAACAACACGCTCTTCTTTTGGCATTAATTCGACAATATAAGCCATTGTTTTGGTAATGGTCGGCATGGATCCCAAGTTCTTAGGTTTCATTGAAAAATATAAAATAGCACCATTTATGAGCATTTTCAATGCAAATCCATCGAAATTGTAGAAATCAGATTTAGCAATTTCGAAAACATCTCATACCAATGATGTAGGTATGCCATCCCAAGGATTTCATGTGACCATATTACCCTTCATCAATAACCCAACTAAACTTGTAATCCCAATGGAACATAAACCCTATATCGAAACTCCTAAGAATGTATCAACCCTAATTCCTATGACCCTTAGTTACCCCCTATGACTCCTAACCATAATCCTTTGTAACTCATAACCCATTTAACCATTAACACCAAAAATAATAATATAACACCTATCCATTATCCAAAATGAGTACCTAGAACACATTTGAACTTATAAAAACTAACCCTTAGAACCTCTATCAAATCTATCTCGTAACTCCTAAAAATGTATGAACCCTAAATTCCTATGACCCTTAGTTATCGGCCCCTATGAATCCTAACAACAATCTTTTGTAACTCATAACCCATTTAACCTATAACTCATAATTTTTATAACCCCTATGAATTTTTACCCTATAATAAATATTATCCACAATGAGTACCCCTAACCATATGACTCATATAACTTTAAGCCTTTGAGGAATTGTAAATGACATAATTAACCTAGAACACATATGAACTTACAAAAACTAACCCTTAGAACCTCTATCAAATCTATCTCATAACTCCTAAGAATGTATCAAACCTACATTCCTATGACCCTAAATGTAGGAGATGACGATCTCATTGGCGATATCAATAACTATATTAGCTAAAATGATCATGATCATGATGTTGATATGAATGATCCTTTCACCAATATCGATTTTGAACCAGATCCTAATACAGATGTTGAGTTGGATGGAGGCATATAGGCCAGATTGGGATGAGGATTTATAACCCTACAGTAACAAGAGACATTAATTGAACTTTGACAAGATTGAAAGGTGCACTCAATTGAAAATACTAACAAACCAAAACTAAAATGGATCAATACACAGACTGCCAATGAGAGGTGATCTGGTGGTGTGTAGGAAGAGGCCTAACACCTTCAAAATTATCATTCTCCTCCAACTATCCACATCTATGTATAATTATAAATCCTCATCCTTCCTTGAGTCCAATGACCCCATGATTCTAGCGTGGCCATGTTTGATGTGGAAGTTTACACATTTCAAATTATGGGATCATACATAAGATAATGTATCACCTTTAGTGGATCATACATATATATATATGGGAAAAATCCAACTAGAAGAAGATGATTCATTTGTTAACTCAATATGTAATCAGTTACAAATGCTTCATTTTTTAACTCAGATCTTCCCTTATTCTTAATCTTAGGCTCTACTTTCTATTATAAAACTACAAATAAATCCATTTATTATCTTTAGAGGATAGAACCACACTCCCCTCATAATTTATAAGATACCCTGCATAGGTCTCAATTTTACAAGAAGTGTTTGAGGAAAATCAAGCTCAAACAGATCGGGCTAAGATTCAATCTTCCTCTCCCACTACATCCTACACCTCTAGGAAATTTGGATGAGGAAAAGGAGAAGGAATATTTGAAAGAAAATAGACAAAAATGTAGGGTTAAACCATGTCAAAGGTGTCATTACTCATTTTGTGTCCTATGACCTTATAGGGATGCTTGTAAGGAAAGAAAATAATGGGACAAAGAAAGAGGCAGAGTAAATGACATAATCCACATGAGACATTTTTTATTCTATAATATATATCTCTCTGCACCCCCGTCCTCTGTCTCTCAGGCATAGAATTAGAAATTTGGGTAGGAAAACCAATATCGAGTGGTTGCTTATCATTTATGTCAAACTCCTTATAACTCTTAACTCATATTTCGTACAATCCTTAAAAATGAGAACTCTAACATATAACAACATATTTTTAATCCTTATAACCCCTTAAACTTTACCCTATTACCCTTCATCAATAACCCAACTAAACTTGTAATCCCAATGGCACATAAACCCTATCCCGAAACTCCTAAGAATGTATCAACCCTAATTCCTATGACCTTTAGTTACCCCCTATGATATAACACCTATCCCTTAACATTTATAATCTTAGACAACTAACACCAATAAACATTATTTATTCTAACCTCAAACCTTTATAATTGTAAGACCTATACATCTCCTAACCCTTACTTTGAATAACACCTATAACTCCTAATTGTTATAACTCCTGTAAATTTTAAACATATAATAACCATTATCCATAATGAGTACCCCTAACTGTATGACTCACATAACCCATATTATTGCAATCTCGTAGTCCATATAAACCCAAAAATCCAAGCCCTTAAACCCCCAATTTTTAACATATACCAATGCCTAACTCTTACAACTCTTAACCCCTAACCCTTATCAACACCAATACATATAACCATCAACCTAAAGCTCTTATAAACCTTAAACCCAAATCCTATAACATACAACACCTAATGAGGAACCCTCATATCCTCCTTAAACATAACCCTAATGCTAATCCTTAACCCCTACTAATCCATAGGATTCAAAGGATGGTGGTTTTGATGCTTCTATGGGTGTTAAAATAAATACTTGAGATTTTCCATTTTTGATATGACCCATCCACCCCCTAATTCTAGGGGAAAGGCGTCCATAATGTTTTTGAAATATTTGGATTCCTTATATATGTGGGAGGGGATCGTTATCCATTTTTTAAAAGGAACAATGAACAAACATTATACTAGGTGCATTTAAAGTAATTGGATGGTGTGGAAATCAAAACAATTTTTGAGTGCATTTACTATTGGATTACCATCATTACTGGAAGGAAAATGTTTTATGTATACCACCATAGCTCTATAGTGTGATGATGCAAATCAAAGATATTATCTTGACACGACTTAACTATTTTGACTGAGAATTCCCCTATCCCCCTGAATACAAAGGTGAAGCTTAATTCCCATGAATATTGAAAGAAACTTACAAATTCAAACAATTTATTCTCGACTCAATTAAATCAATACTTCCTTAACCACAATGTTAAGTTTTATTAAATTAATACAACTAGATTAACTATCCCTTTCATAGGATCTAGCATTATTGAATAATAATTAAAGTTATATAATAATTATATATATATATATATATATATATATATATATATTATAAAATTAATATAACAAAACAATAAAATATAATTATATATATGTATAATATAAAATAATAAAAAAATTAAAAACAAAACATAAAAGAACAAATGAACAAAAACAAACAAGCAACCATATTTTCCCCATGCCCGTGCCCGCGCCCGTGCCATCGATATTCATAGCTTCACCAGCTAGTTATTGAGAAGGAGGTAACCCATTTCCTAAACCCTGTGAGTAGCTATTGGAGGAGGTTGCCCATTCTGTGAGGTAGCTATTGGAGGAGGTTGCCCATTGCCAAAAACCTGCGTCGAGGTAGATATTGGAAGAGGTCTCACCCATTTTCATACAGAGTGAAAATGAGATGCGAAACCATATTTTCCCCCTGCCCGTTCCTACACCATCAATATTCATAGCTTCACCAGCTAGCTATTGAGGAGGAGGTCACCCATTTCCCAAACCCTGCGAGTAGCTATTGGAGGAGGTTGCCCATTCTGTAAGGTAGATATTCGAGGAGGTCACCCATTTCCCAAACCCTACGTCGAGGTATATATTGGAGGAGGTCTCGCCTGTTTTCACACAGGGAAAAAATGAGGAGAAAAACCATATTTCCCCCCTACCCGTGCCCACGCCATCGATATTCATAGCTTCACCAACTAGCTATTGAGGAGGAGGTCACCCATTGCCCAAACCCTGTGAGTAGCTATTGGAGGAGGTCACCCATTCTGCGAGGTAGCTATTGGAGGAGGTCGCCCATTGCCCAAACCTCATGTCAAGGTAGATATTGGAGGAGGTCTTGCCCATTTTCACATAGAGAGAAAATGAGGTAGCTATTGGAGGAGGTCTCCTGCGACAAAGGCAGAGCAAGAGAACCTGTGACTAAGGGGACAGAGGAGCGTTGATATAGGATGACATCTATCCTTAGCGTGATAGATGAGCATTGATAGAGGAGGCCAACCAGCCATAGCATTGATAGAGGAGGCCAACAATGTCATCAAATCATGTATGGATGTGAAGAAACTCTTTCCATGAAATTTCTTTTTCTTTTTCCCATTACAAACATCTGATAAACATTTTTATCATGTTGATGACAAGACATGCATATGCTCAAACCTTGTTTTGTCTTTCTTTAAAGGAAGTTCTAGGTGGGCACTTTGTTCAAAAAAACCAACTAGAAAAATATTTTTTCCTTCACCACCACTCCTCCATCCTTAAATCCACAACAAACAATGAGGAATATCCTAACCTTGTATTATAATCCCATGTTGATGGATTTTTTGACCATAGTAATTCATTCTCTCCTTTATATAATCATTCCATTCGTGTGCCATAGCCCCTACCAAAGCAATGTCCTATGTTTACTTCCAAGACACTCTCAACAAACTGACCTAAACAAGAGTCAATGCATCACTGAGAATTTGTATGTTCAGACAGGGTAAATGCTACTAAGGATCTTGGGAGAGCTTGAAGTTACCCTTCACACCAACCCATGAATCAACTCCAACAATGACCTTATTACCATTTACAATCCTCCATGCCATCCATTAATTAGAATAGTGAATGATATTGAATCTAAACAAATTTTGACCGAACTAACCACTGGAAGATTGAAAACAACATGTATGAGCAATAATATCAAATATAACCACGAAACTGTACTGTATGCCTTTGATAGATCTAACTTTATAACAAAGGCTGCCATTTTCTTTGTCTTGGTAGAATGGAAAGCTTCTTATTCCAACCCCCACAATATAAGGAATTTGTCTCCCATTCAAGAAGCCAAACTATTCAAAATAAATGGCTTTGGATAGATTATTATTTATCCTCCTTCCAATTACTTTTGATATGTTTTTATAAATATAATTGCATAATGATATTGGCTTGAAATATTAAAAAATGTATGGATCATATTTTTTAGGGATCAAACATAAAAAGGTAGAATTTCAAATGCACCTAAGACTTTTCCAGAGCTCCTAGATTAATTTGGAATGGCTAGCACATCCTCTTCAATGAGCTCATATAGCCCCATGTAATATAAAACTGTATATTCCAATGATTAGGACTACATATTTTCTCTCATCGAAAAGAGTATACATTGTCCTTTAAATTCTCCTTTGTCACAAATGTCCATTAAATATTTATTTTGAATTCCTTCCATAAACCTTGGAAAAACCCTAAACCCTAAACCGTAAACCATAAACCAGGCTCTTATCGAGCCAATTCTGCCTCCACATCATAATGAAAGCATCATCATGGAAGATAAAAAATCACACCTTATAATTTTTGCATCTAGTATGCTCATTCTTTATCATAGACATATTTTTGCAAGTTTAAGATACTTTAGGGTTTACCCACATGAACAAATTGCCTTGTTAAATCAAGCTCGAAGGCTTTGTTAAGTAATTGTTTCAGGATTACTAAACACAAATACATTTCCCAATTATGAATATTTTTATTTTTTTCTCTAAAATAGATTTCCAATTCCTACTCTTGTCCCATTCTAAGTTTGTAGTTGAAAGTTACATCACCTATAAGTTAAACAACTCATGTATTTTTTGTGCTTTTGTTGGTGCAATTCAACACCACAGACCATCTTCCATAACTAGTGGACGAAAATTGGGAGAACTAGATTTTTTTTTCTATTGGTCGTTAATGATATTCCTATATGTGAATTCTCAACCTTGTTGGTCGGGCGTTTCTCTTGAGAACTTGCCTTGCATTGCCTCTGGAAACCCCAAGTTTTTTTTCCCACCACACCTGTGTCACTGGCTCTTTCGGTTTTGTTGATTGGGTGCTCTTCTTGCCAACTCGGGTTGCCTTTGGGCGCCCCTCTTTCCAACTTGCCTTGCATTTCCTCTGGAAACCTCAATTTTTCCCTGCATTCGGGAAACCCCGAGTTTTTATCCAACCACACCTGTGTTGCTGGATCTTCGGTTTTCTTGGTTGGATGCCCCTCTTGGGAACTTTTAGTTAATTTTGAATTTTGACCCCTTTCCAAAGACTAAGTTGATTTGAAACTTCCACGCCTTTTGAGACTTCAACCATTGTTCAAAATTAAGGCCATTAGGACTATTTCCATGTATTTCATCGGTCATTGGCCACTTTTTAAACTTTTCCCAACATCCATACTTCAAACTTAATTCCATTGGAAACTCTAAAACATCACCCATCATGCAAATTCAAACTTTGTGCCATTGGCCCTCTTATAAACTTCAAGGCATTTATGGACTAGGTCATTAGGCCTCTTCCAATATTTGGACCATGTTTGAACATTAGGGCCAAATTTAACTTCAACCCATTCTTGAACTTTGGGCCATTACAAATCTTTACGAATTTCTCCAACTTTGGCCCACTTCTAAACTTCAGGGCATTTTGGAATATCGATCTGTTTTTGAATTTAAGCCCCTTGAGCCATTTGAAACATTTCTCATCGAGCAATTTTAAAACATTAGGCCATCGACACTTTTTTGAACTTCAATCCATCCTACCACTTTTTAAACTTCATCTAATAACAATACTTTGAATGTAAGCCCCCTGAGCATTCTGAAACAAGGATAATGGGCCACTTCGGTATGGGGCCATTAAGCCATTTCAAAATATTGGGCTTCTTATGAACTTTTTCAAAACCTAATAGGAAGGCCATGATTTTAGCACTTGGACCTGCAACTTTACGCAACTTTATGCAACATGTAACTTTATGCAACAATGCAACTTATGCAACTTTATGAAACAATGAAACTTATACAACTTTATACAACTTCATGCAACATGCAACTTTATGCAACAACGAAACTTATGCAACTATGCAACTATATGCAAATTATGCAACTATGCAACTATATG
>JASDQU010374658.1:61999-73168 GCA_032191745.1 Picea mariana
ATTTAAACGAAAGTAAACAGTTGATAAAAATTAACGATTTTGTTTAAATTGAGATTTCTATGATCGTTTCTAAATTTTGACATATACTCTTGTATTGAATGTCTCATACTATAGTGAATGTCTTAAGTTTGTCTCAAAGCAAGCCAAGGTATGGAACTATTTGAAAATGTTGATTCTGTAGCTCATTATAATTATCAAGATTCTAATGGGGGCCCTTTAAATTTTGTAAAAGTTTAGGGGGAGTTGTTGGGGGCCCAACAAGGTGGTAATATTTTTGAATATTGTGGGGGTTTTACAACTACGATATTTGACCCATTTTTAGTCTTTGTTGACTATACAAATGTTCATTTGATATTCCCACTGAATCCAGATAAAAACAAAAACATGTTTGTATCTTACATTGTACCCTTTCTCATGTTTGAGTTTGTTGGTAGCTACATATTGTATCATACCTTTCTATTCTTATAGTTTGGAATGGGTGGTGATATGGGTTTACTCCATTCATGCATCGTATTTGGTTTTGCAGTTAAAACCCCATGAGTTGGGTATCCATGTAAACAAAAAATCATGACATAACTTGGCATTTAGGCCTTGATTGTAGTTCATCATGGGACATCCTTTGAAAGTGAAGACTTTTGTTTAAATGTGAATGTGAAGACTGTACTGTTTGTACAAATTCATGTATGTAGGTGACATTCTGATAAAACTTGTGAAATCCTGGATTTATTTTGTTTGTAGATTTACCTCAACATCCCTTCTTAATGCTTGTAAATTTGGATGATATCCAAGGAGGGACTCAATGTAGCTGATTGTAATGGTTAACAAAATTATTCTTATTATTCATATAGTTTTTATGCAAAGAAATTGCAAATTCAATGGATGTAAGTACAACCAAGTGCAAGATAATTCACAGATTTAGTGTACTGACTACAATTTGTAGCATGGTGTTTGTATTGTCTGGAAGAAATAATATGTGTAATATCCCAAGGCTGAGCCCCGATTGTACTTATGAATGTAACATGTTTTGTAGGCTGGTGAGCCAAGTATTTATAAGCTGGTAGGCTTATGTGTTATTAGTCCGGAGAGCCTGGATGTTAAACGATAGGATCTCATAGTATTAATATAAACAACATCATTGTGTGTAGACCTACCATGAGGAAAGAGTATGGAGGACTAAGCTCCACTAGGTTGGGTAAGGGAGAGGGGCTAAGAGACTAGGAAAAGGGGCTAAGCTTGGCTTAACCCAAGGGAATATTATAATGTATTTCCTTAGATTACAAAAGTTTGGGGAAATAAACCCAATTATCCTAAGTTCCTTTGGGAGGAGGAACATGTTCCAAGTGGAGAGGAAAGTGCTCCTGGAGAGCCAAGTGTCACCCATGACGCATGCAGATTTATGTGAGAATTTCCACCATTGAGGGGGTTCATGAACCATTATGGCCATCTTTCTTGAGGAGTTCGCTCTCAACATTGGGAAGAGGTGAGCCATCCATTACCCCAATTCACTCATGCACTGAGCAGGAACAAAATCGGTCAATTCCTCCATTGTTGAACCCTTTACCTTCGTGAACCTGTGTAAATTGTTGATCCTTCCCTTTCCTTATGAGAGTTTGTTATTGTGGTTACCTGATTGAATTAAGGGTTGGTTTGAAGATGTAGGTTGTGAGGTCTGTGGGTAACTCTCCCATGTGAAAGAGTGTGGATAGAAGATGTAGATTGTCAGGTCTGTGAGAAACTCTCTCCAGGTGAGAGAGTGTGTTGAGGAAGAGATTTCTCCTATGTGAGTTCTCCTGTGAGCAACTCTCTCCAGGTGAGAGAGTGTGTTGAGGAAGTGACTTCTCCTGGAGGGAGTCCAGTAGTAGCTACAAAGCTCTGAGAATTCTTGATCCAACTTGTTGCTGAAGCCCAAGGAAAGAGAGATGTAGAAACCTACGGACTATGTGACAATGAAGGTGTACACTCCTGGGGTGGCACATGCATGTGGGGAGTGATATTCTATGAGATGTGGGTGTAAGTGGCACCTTGGAGGAAATCCTTCATGTTGTATTGTGCAACTTCCTGTTGTCCCTGGATAGCCTAGGAATCCCTTGCCCGGTGGAGTTTATTCCTAGCTTGAGGGTGACCTAATGCTGAGAGTGATGAGCAGCATGGTCTGAGGCTGGGAGGTTTGTGGAGGGTATGCACGGAGTTGGTGTAATTCAATTAAAACATAAGTACCATTTCGAAGTTTGGTTACATGTTGTGTATTTTTATGTCATGTTATATTTATGGGGTTTGTTTGTGATTACTGCATGTATCATTTTGCTTCTATTTTTGCATTATGTTGTATGATAACATAACTTAAATCATATGTTAAATATCGATATGTGTTATTGTCACTTCCGCAAGAATATGTGCATGTACATAATGTTTATGTCTGATTAAAATTGCATTATATATATATATATATATATATATATATATATGTATGTATGTATGTATGTATGTATGTATGTATGTATGTATGTATGTATGCTCGAGCATGTTAATTTTCTAAGGTAGCATTTCCCGACCTTGTTGAGTGGCTGGGGATGTTACAAAATGGTATCAGAGCAGAAAGATGTTTTACTCTGTGGCGTTGCCCAGCCTGTTAGGTGGTTGTGGACATTACAAAATGGTATCAGAGCCATTGTTTCAACACTAAACTTGGATGGGCCATGTTATTGGTTAACGAAACAAAGAACTCAAAGTGAATTGTTGTCGAGAGGGACATATTATGAACCTCAGAGTGTCCCTGGGTGCCAAGAAGGCACCGTGTGAACACTGGGACTATTTTCAGAAGCTCATGAAGTATAATGTCTTAGGGAATGGAAATAGACAAAGAAGCCACAACAACTATTGTGTTGCGTCGTGAAGTTTAAAATTGGGCCGTAGGATCTATTTGGAGGAAGTAGATCCTCCACAACCGTCAGATCTGGTCACGAGTGGTTATGAACCGTAGATATCACAATCGTTCGGAATTCAGTGTTCAAGAGAAACAAAATGTACCAAGGCACAAAATCCCAAAGTCCTGAAGTCTGGATTTGATCCATATCATCCATCAAAAGTGACACATTTTAGAATATCATCTTGTTCAGGAGTTCGACGTTCAGGAGAATTGGAGTGTGCTAGAGTGAAAAGTCCTGAAGCCTGAAGTCCTGAAGTTGAAAAACGTAAATGGTGTGGCATGGTGACATCTCCTGTGTTGATGTGGACCTTGAATAGACATGCCACATGCCACCACCTTAATTATTGATAGTTGTACCATGTGGACCCTGGAAGATAAAGTAGGCAGAAGTTCAGAGTTTGAGAGATTTGTGGAATGCAAATGTAAAATATTTGCAAGTTGAAAATATTTCATCATATATCCAAATCCATCCCATGTTTAGATACCACATAACATTTTCCCAATGGTTCACCTCTTAGTTTCATTTTTTATATGAGTAAGGAACTTGCCAAAGGTTTTTCAATTGATCCATTTGATTTTCCCAAGATTATTCAACACTAGATGGATGACCTTAACCAAGATCATTTAGTTTAATTAATCCCAAAATATAATCAAAGGAAATGCTTCGATTTGCGTAAGGTTTTTCTAAGTTGTCATAAGAAATTATTGTATCTTTAGGTGAAAGGATTGGTAGACAAGTGGATAAGGGGTATTTTTCTCAAACACATAATTTTTAGAGTGGAGAGGAGATGAGACAATAAAGTTGAGTTGTGCCTAACAAGAGGAGATGAGACAACCAAGGAAATATAAGACAAGGTGAGATAAATGGGACAATCCGCAATAATATCTCTAGAATGAAATTCGACCATTCAATTTTAAAATGTATATTTTGAATATTGGTACAAGTTTATGATTTTTTATTTGAATGATATATTGAATTTCAATAAAATGTGAGACTAGTATCAGTGAAATACGACACCAATGTTTAAAGCATTACGAAATAATTAGTTATTGTTAACTTAAAAGTGTGGATACTTTTCAAGGATCAATCATCAATGTACCTTGGCTTCATTTTGTTTAATGATGGGTCATGCATGGAGTTAATGAAGGTGAATGAAATGTTATAGTGATTTACATCACACATTTGTCAACAAGCATGAAGTCAACAAATTTTTGATACAATGTAGAATTTGACAAATGCCTAAGAGAGTGAGTCAAAACATAACATTTTAGACATTATGGTCAATTTTGAAGGTTCCCTCGAAAGATATTATATTTGGATTACTCATAGTAATAACAAACTGTAGATATGATGTAGCATGTGTTGTGATTTACGTGTTATAAAAATGTGGCATTTCTTGACTTAAGAAGAAGATTAACGATGTGACATAGTGTTTTAATGTTGTGTTGTCAAAAACCATTTTGAACCACACCGGATATGATGTATTTCCACCAATAAAAAAATCAATGAGGGTAGTATCATGGAATGTATGGGCCATTGTATACCCTACTAGTACATTTGGGTCAAATTCCGATAGTGCATTCGATGCAATTGCCACTTTATGTTGTCGGGAGAACGACAAACAACAGACTCCCTCAAACGTCATTTCACATGACGTCGCTTTTTCGATGACATAGATTTCGTCTTTATTGCAACATCTTGGAGGTGGCAAGATCGACGTATTGAATATGGAAAGAGTGATGTCTTGAACGTGGCAAGAGAGACGTCTTTAACGTGGCAAGAGCAACGTTTGGAACGTGGCAAGAGAGACGTCTTGAACATGGCAAGACCAATGTCAGGAATGTGGCAAGAGAGACGTCTTGAATGTGGAAAGACCGACATCTTGAACATGGCAAGAGAGATGTCTTGAACATGGCAAGACCGACATCTAGAACATGGCAAGAGAGACGTCTTGAACGTGGAAAGAGAGACGTCTTGAATGTGGCAAGAGAGACATTAAGAGGTATCATCTCTGACGTGGTTGCTATGGGAGAAACACTCCAAGTTGTCGCAATACAATATCAATACTGAGAGGGACAGGTACATTAACCTTTGCTAAGATACTAGCCATATCAATATTTCAATCTATATCATCAGTCTTAGGCAAGGTTGGTTGAGGAGGAGGACTAACTTTCAATTGTAAATGGGGTCTTGTCTAATGAGATTTAGGATCACTAGGATATATCTCGGGTGTGTTATCACATAAACTCACAATTGTTGAGCTAAAGTCCAAAAGCTCAAGTGCAATCATGCATAATAAGACTGCAAGAATATACTAGAGAGTAAGTCCCTATTTTTAGATAGGATCAAAATAATAATGTACTTTCTTTGGTACGTTGAAACAAGTTCCATCCAATAAAAGATCCTATATACCAATGAGATAGCTGAGAAACAGAAATTCCAGAGCCTTCACTGAAACCTCTGACAATTTGTTTGACATTTAGCAGAAAATTATATCATCAATAATACAACTTGAAGTCATTGCAGGTATTGCTTTGTATCCTTTGGCTAGCACAACAACTTCACACATATCATGCAAGTGTTCTCTATATATACATTGAGTAGAAGAGAAAATTCATAGAATGAAAATTGTAGCAATTCGAAACAACCGTAATAGATTTGGACTCCGGATATAAAGCTCATAATCTCTCATGCCAAGACATTTAAAAATTCCAAACCATGTAAAATTCAATATCCCAATACTCGGTTAGAACAAGGGGTGAAAAAAGACAAAATTAAATACTTCAACAAATATAGAAGATTTGGCCTACATATATACAACACATATATATTCCAAGTTTAGTTTCAAATAACAACCAATGTTACTGTTATATACACAACTAATCCATCTAGTTTCAAATAACAACCAATGTTAACTGTCATATACACAGTTAATCCATGTAGTAGATATATTAAGTGACCGAACATTAGTCATTTTTCAAACATGATCCGAGAACATGAGAGGCCAAAGTAGAATATTGTGAATTTGTTCAAATGGCTTCCTGTATTTCACATTATGAGGAAGGTGCACATCCAAACTGCAGATGCTCTCATAGATTTCAGATAGAATCTTAGGAAAAGAAACATCCATATATTGAATTACTATATTCAAGATATACACAATATGTTATCTAAGTCTGTAGATGCATCCATTTAGCCAGAATTATTTACACGCTCACATTCAGCAATCAATTTAGAATACCTGCAAACATTTTCAGAAATACAAATGGCTAAGTCATCCATAGATATATTTATTACTCCATTGCATATTAAATCCCTCTCCTCCAATTCAATAAGGACAGCCTTTGTTCAATAATTCAAACCTCTATAAATATCAACTATTCAGCTGATCTAACTACACTTCTAAAAAAAGGCATGTGCCAAAACCCAAACACTAAAATATATGGTTCATAAATCTTACACGTTAATGGGCTCACTCAATACTGTCAATTCCAATTAATCCAAGAGAATATATTATGTTTAGTAAGGGCTCAAAAGTAGAAAAGTCACTTGTGAAAAATAATACTACATAAAAATAACCTTAGGAAAACACAAAAAACTTCACTGACCATTTATTGAGGTGTTGAAACTCTCCTGGCATATCCTGCATGAATCCTCCCCGGTAAGATCTTTCCGATCCCTGAATGAATAAAAATGTTAGAGCTGGAAAAATGTCAAACTACAAGGCTTCATATAGTCAACAGATTAAATGTCAAACTTCAAGGTTTACTTTTTGTTGGATAAACTTGTTGTCCTAAGTGGGCTACAAAAATCATTGAGGAAACAAGATCTAATGTCGATGATGTCTTGAACACTCTAAAAGACTCATGGTCATAAGAAAAAATAAAACTTTTCACTGTGTTGATACCCGTGATGATTTATGATCCTTATAACTATGAATAAGCTCATGGAAAGCATGGGAGAATGTTATAACATAAGAATATATGTCCTTGATGAAAAATGAGATATGGGAGTTGGTATCTCTTCCATTAGGGAAGAATATTGTTGGATATAAATGGGTCTATAAAATGAAATTCTATGTGAATGGTAGTATTGATAAGCATAAATATTGATTGGTCACTCGAGATAATTTTGCTTCTATTGCCAAGATGAACACCATTTTGATTGTTCTTTCACTTGACAATAGTTTCCAGTGGGATATTCACTAGATGAATATCTCTCAACTGCATTCTATTAGCTTGTGCACTTGTTTCATTCATTTATAATATATTTAATATTTGGGTAACATGGGCACATGCCTATATTGATTATCTTGGCTTTTCTTAATGTGGTGTCTCATGCCAATCCTAATCTCTATTTTCTACATATCAACAATCTAAAATCCATTGATTAAGATCACATTACATTATTAACTTATTAATTACAAACAATTGTTTTATTAATCAAAGTTGCAACTAATAAATAACCCATGCATGTATGGAAAGCAACTAAACTAATTTTGCAATCTCTAAATAGAACACTTAATTTTGGCATTATATTCAGTGTGTGCACTTGTAGTGAAGAGCTTCAACAACTTCTACAATTTTACAATGTTTGATTATGAAGGTAATGTTGACCAAAAAGGATGTAATGTTGACCAAAAAGGAAGTTTGCTAGATGTTGTTGCTTTACTTTTGGAAATAAAGTTGTGTCATGGTGTAACAAGAGAACTTTTAATGTTGATTTTGAACCACAGAAGTATAGTTGTTTACTTTTGACAATAAATTTCTATCGTTGTGCCATAAGAGAAATTTTATTGCAGCTTTGTGAAGCATTGAAGATACTAGTCTCGGTTGCAAAAGAAAGGGAAAATTAATTAAATTGAATAGACTGCTATCAAATGTTGGAGAAAAACCAACATATCCTATGATGTTATGAAGTGACATTTAGAGTTTTATTTCTCTCACAAATAATGTGAGATTTCCTAGGAAAATAAAACACATACATATACAAGATCATTTGTGAAATAAGTTGCTAGAAAAGAGTTGGAGCTTCTATTTTTCAATTCAGAAAACATATTACCTATGAACACCAGACCTTGTACTAAATTTTATTCACATATGATAAATTGAATGTATTGTCTTTGGTTTTTTGTCATGAAAACAAGCTGAGCAAGAGTTCTATAGGTCCATCCTAGAAAAATGTGTGGATGGTTAGAATGAGGGTAGGTAGGTAGTTCAACGACATCTATTAGTGACCATATTTGTAATAGAGATGTAATTGAATTCACTCTCAATTGAGAGTGCAGTGAATGTTAAGGTAAATACCAAATTTAACCAATATATTCATCAATCATGCTAATATTAATGAAGGTTTTACTTTATTTATCTACTAGAATGTTTGAATCATACTTTATTTTAATACTAAATGAAGAAGTTACAAGTTCTTGACAAACCCCCACCTCAGGATTGATGCTCACAACAACGTCACCATATTTTCCTTCTGACCAAGAAAATCCATTATTCCAGTCATCTGGTAAATGAAATGTAATAGCATATGGATCCCCAACACCAACCTACATAGATATAAATAGATGTCAGTATAAAATGTAAAGGGCTAGCAGTTGTTGGATCCAGTGGATGCACATAAGGTTTCCTAATACATATCAAATTAAATCGCAACTGACATTCCAAAAGAGTCCTATTGAAAAAGAGAAGTAGACAGAAAGAAGAACTTTCAGAGTTGATTTCAGATTATTGTGAAATATTTTATAAAATTTGCATACACTTAAAAGAAGAAACGACAAAAGCTTAAATTTGTAATTGTAGTTTTCCTTGAAAATACAGATCAAGCTTACTCTTGCAATAAAATCTCCAACCAGGTCTCTAATATCGCTAACATCATCATTGCGGCATAGTTCAACAAGTCTCCAGATAGCAGAAACAATACCAGGATTACAAGGCCATCCTCTGCACTCAGAAGATTGCATATCCATGCCACCTCTTAAGCAAAGTATTTCTCTTGATTGCAATTTTTTATGAAGACTCTGTAGACTGAGAAAAAAATAAGAACAATCTCCTAAATGAGGACCTAAGTTAATAAAGAAGAACCTTCAAAATGGTTATTATGTTTCCATAAAAAGTCATGTCTGGGACAAGTTATCTAATAGGACATACCTCCTGAGACGTAACTGTTGTGGCAAACTGGATGTCCTTTTGACAAACTAGAAACAAAGATAATTATGTAAGATCAATGACATAAGATACAAACACCTCATAAAGAAAACAAATTATCCATTGAAATAGAACATTTGTAAAGAATCAAGGATAAAACCTTGATAAACTCATCTGCTGGAGTCTGACCCAAAAAAAGATCTTGATGGAATTTTAATATATGTTCAAAGAAATCCAAATCAGGAAAATGATCCAATTCCTGAATCAAGACACAAAAAGTAAAGAAGAACAAAATAAATCTTATAGATAGAAAAGCAGAGTTATTGTGTAATAATAACAAATAAGTCCCTAGAAAATGAGAACGAAACATAGATATGCACATACCTTGAAAAAATTATACAATGAATGATCAACATCCATAGTTAATCGATGCAACAATGATAATACTTGAGAAGATGGCTCTGCAGTCCTTTCACCAGCTTTTACATGATCAGACCTAAAGTAACATGCAACCAATTTTGATATTATTGACTGCATCCAGAAACAACTTAATGAGTTAAGAATGACAGAAAATCTATGGGGTCTACCACTGATCCATCAATAACTCAACCTTGTCCAAGATCAACAATGTGGTTTTAAGAAGAAAATGCACAAAAATAAAAAATAAAAACATTTTCTTACCTGAAATTGACTGCCTACTACATGAGAGGTGTCTTCTGAGGGCAGTAATTTAAATATGTCAAGAAGAGATGACATCAAATGAAAACACTGATCTTGCAATTTGTGGAAACCTAATGAAAGAAGAATAAGGTGGAATAGATAGCTGAAAAGTCATTCAAAGCAGGTCATTTAACCTAAAACCATTATACTAAAAGAAACATAATATGGGAGGGAATCTCACTTATTCCATATGAAATAACTATTCAACTGCTTTGAAAGAAAGAGTCTCAAATTCTGTTGTAAAATGTAACCACAATATGAAAAAAGGAAGTCATGGTAACAATGTTTAACATTTTTCCTTTACATACTAATGTATCATCCTTATAAATGACAACATCCTTATCCATGACAGCACAAATATGAAGCACATGCTTTCATAAATTTGACAATTTATAGAATTAATTCGATCATTTTATTGCTATTATCAATATTGCATTTTCTTAAAAAAATGAGTTAAAACATTTTGCAGCAACATAAATGCATCTTAAAATTTTTAAAAGCTTCTGAAAATAAATAAAATATGGCACACGCTTACAAACAAGTGTTTGGAACAGAAGCTCTATGCTCAATAATGTCAATAACAACACCCAGTCTAGCCAAGGGATGACATCAATATCGAGCATGAACAACATAATTGATCTGATAATGGATCTGTAATAGAAACTACAAATACATCCAAAAAGAAACTCAAAATCTTGAGTTTGAGATATTATTCCAAATATGTAATATGTATGACCAATAGCAATGGAAGAAAAAACAAAAGTTGTTTGATTAGATTAGAGATCAATCTAAACCCCGAAGAAATAAAACTAAATAAAATAAAGGAACCAAGTAATTTAGTGGCTAGACCCATAAATATTTCCAAACAATAGAAAGGTAACTACCATAAACACTCTATCAGATCGAAAAACATGGATCTTATCCAAAACACCTCCATCAAAAGGAAGTTGGTCACTGCAAATTAACAAAGATGGGTTAGTCAACTGCTGTAATACTAAACATATAGTCCATTTAAAACATAAACCAATAAAAAGTTGATTTAAACAACCAGTACAAAGTAGAGAAGTACATTTCCAAAAATCCATCAACAATGGTTTGTATTGCCAAAATAACCGTTTCCTTGGAACATCAAGGAAAATGGGGTTTTGAAATACAGATGCAGAGTGAAATAATGGCTTTGTAATAGTTGGTGCAAAGAATATGTCTGAATCTTTAGGAAACTAGAAAATGTTGTCTAAATTTGGTGAATTTACCTTACCTCACATGAGTTACCTTGGCATCGTGAGATATTTGATCATAGAACTACCTTCACTAAAGGTTGTTGTTGCCACAACTCCATCACACACAATATAGATTTTTACTACTGTTGT
>JASDQU010374658.1:95296-112465 GCA_032191745.1 Picea mariana
CTTCAATGCCTATGATACATCCTATACATAGAATTGCATATCAATGACAGAATGCCCAATCGGTTTCCAAGGTAGTTCAGTTCCATAATTGTTGGTAATTGTTAGTCTCCCAATGCACCACATATCACTATGGGTGCACAAAAACAATTCATATTCTTGACACATGTAGATGCTAGGTGTGTGGGTGTCCCATTGAAATTTGTGCACACGAGATGTTGAGGTAGATGTGTGTTGGGCACTGAGGTGTACATGCATAGACTGTGGAAGTGTGAGTGCATATGCTAGAAAATTGGACATAGAATAGAGATATAGTATGCCAAATGGTGCACACAGCTGCAAGGTGTTATAGTGGCCTAGGAGGAGGATGGCACAAAGAATAGGTGTTTATTGGTGGGCATGGGATAAGGACTAGTGCTTGTGCTCAGATTAGAGATGGTAGAGAAATCAAAGTTACCATGCTAAAAGCATCCACAAAAATATACCCTCTTTTGGTTTCATCACAAATATGAGGTGATGGTGACTAACAAGTGAAAGTTATTCTTGATCATAAGTCACAGTATGATCTTCCTGACCCTGATGTTAGAAATATGGGATATGCTTTTTCTCCCTAAACATGTGCTAAATATAGAAGAGAAAGATAATATTTACACTGCTTCTGGCAATTCTTGTTGTATTTGGAGTGAAACTAGGCTTACAAACAATGGTTTTTATTGGTTTTCATGCTAAACAAGCAAAGGGGACAAATCCATCATGATCTCATGTGAACGCCCTTTCAAAATGATGCCATAAAGTATGCCTTAGTGTTGATGTGTGAATCCTACTTGTTGTGCTAGTCACATCATATTTTCATAATAGTGTGCTACCAACAACTTCGTTCTTATATTCAATGCCCACAAAATTGTTTACTGCTACCTCCCTGTCATGCTACAGGATACTCTCTAGAGAGTGATCTACTTCCAATGCACCTGTCTTCAATAGATATGGAGATACACACTTTCACTGCTGTTAACATTCTAAAGGTACTTGAAACCAGGTCCATGAATGAAGATCTCTCCTTTGATTAGTGCACCCCGCCTCACGTGTAACCCCTCCATGAATGGTTTGTTCATTAGCAACTTTCCATGCTTGACAATATCTCTCACTAGTGCACCTTCTCTCCTGCAATAGCTAAGCAATTAGTAGCTCAACTTGTTGAAGCTAAAAGGAGAACATATTTGAAGAAACGGAATAAACTAACACTTTCACCTCAAATCCAACTTCCAAATTGGAAAAGTTTTTGGTGTGGGTAATGCCCCATAAGCACCCTTTTGGTCTCACAATGGTTATGCATATGGGAATATTCACAATGCACACACATAGCAAGAGTATATTACTTCTTAATGTAGAATGCTATCCCATTATAGGTATATTCCACTAGAGTAAAGCTTATAATACATCACATGTATAACAACCACAAGCTAATGGCCTACAAGGCATGACACACATACCACCAATGATGTTAGTATCAAAGTGAGGGATGATGTTATCACCTCAACTCAAGGACTTGCACTCAAAAGCTAGTTTCTGGGTCGACAAAGCTTTTGGTCAAAGTAATGCCTCAAAAAACCTCATTGTTTGATAATTGTTATGCCTCTGGTATTATTTAGAATAGACACATGAGAGCAAAAATAGTAAATAACTTATTAATGTGGAACAAAATCCCATCATAGGGATATGCCACTATGGTACAAGCTTATGTATCACATGGATAACAACCACAATCCAGAGAAGGCATACAAAGCATGAAATTGATATCGTCAACAATGTTAGGTGCCCATGTGAGGAAGGTTTCCATCACATCAATCAAAGGACTTACATCCCAAAATCAACTTGCAGATTGGCAAAGATTTTGATGCAGGTATTGCCTCATAAACCCAATTTGTCTCACAACTGCTATACATGTGAGATTATTCAACAAACATGTGGCAAGAGTACAATATTGCTTGTGTTTGTTTGGTGGTACTGCATATGTGACCAAAGAGTACAATACTTATTAATTAAAATATAATCCCATCACAAGGATAAGCCACTGTGGTAATAGCTTGCAATACATCACATGTGTTTAGGAGTGTGCACCTAGATGTAAGAGAGAGAGAGATGGATAGATAGATTTTATCCATGTCCTCAAGAACAAAGTGGTCTATATGATTGAAGTCACATCAGTAAAAGGCCATGTCTTGACAAATATACTAAGAAAAATTGCTTCCAAAGTACATAAATATGCTAGAAAAGCAAGGGGCTGCCCTAAATATGTTGTTGAGCAAAGCTTCCCTGAATATGTTGTTGAACAGAGCATTGATATTTCTACAGGGTGAGAAAGACATCAACGCATATATCAGACAAGGATTTTCAGGAATACCATCTGCATGGAAAAAACACAATATTCCTTTTGCATGATAGCAAGGCACTAACAAAAACTAGATGGTGGAAAGATGATGACTGGAAGTGGACTTGTACCTGTGGATTTCATCTCGAAGAATTCTTGGTTTTTGACTATTTAGTAAATGCCTCAAAGGAATATTTATAAGATGGAATCAATGCAGTGACATGGGTTATAATAGTTATTTCTTTGTTTCTTATATGATGTTGAGAGATGCATAGCAGAGCTTCAGGACCAAGTTCCCCCATTTGATTCAGAAACTGCAATCACTCTGTTCCAGAAATAAAAGGACTATCCCTTTTAAAAAAAATGGTGATGATGGTGAGAGTATCTTCTTTGCAGAAAGCACAGGTGACCTGTTTTATCAAGGGTGGTGCCAAAGATTAAAGCAAGGTTCATGGAGCTCCTAGGAGAGGTGTAGTCCAAGCATTTATAAATCAAGGACAATCCATTGACAATGTTGTCTCAAAATGTTAATGGAGTTTATCTATAGAAAAATCTTGTGGCTATAGTGCAACTCTTAAGGTTTAGTTGAAATACCTTCATGATTATGTTGGGATCAATACAATCACAGGTTTAATAGCAGCTGGAAAAGTTGTTGCCCTTATCCATCATGAATGGAGTCCAAAGTCTTTGATAGCCATTGGGGAAATAACCCTTGCAAATTAGTGAATATAAATAACCTTGATGCAAAAGATGATTATACAGTGGCATAGCATTGCAATGGAACAATGTTTGCAGCATTTAAACAAGTTTTTTTGTGCATTTTATATAAAATTGTGAAAAAAGATTCCTACAGGATCTGAATCTTTATCAAGATGTGAAAAAATATTTATCATTACTATTAGGATCTGAATCACATAAGAGAAACTTCATATGGTCATGATACAGGTAGAGAGATTTCACTATGGCTTGTAGAGAGCTTTCATTATGGCTAGATCATACATGCAGAGACTAGTAATATGAGAAAGGCTAATGGGATTCATAGGGTAAGATGTGATATGGAATAAATACTGGTACTTGTTTACCTTATGTTAACTAAGAGCAAGTGTTCATCTTTAATGCACTCTAACCATTGATTAGCTTCTACATAGTAATCCCATATCAACCATTCAATAGAGGCAGTAATCATGGCAAACTAGCAATCCCAGAATATGTTCTTCACCATTTCACAACAATCACAGACAAGGCACAACCCAGATGATCCTGAAAATAGAAGAACCTAGAACAAGTGCACAAACTACCCACATGTTGAGTTGTCTACAACTTGCAATGCAACAAGATCTACCAAGGAGAAGGTACATATGGTAGCATGGATCCATTTATTCACTACACACATTTTTAGCTATATTATATTTAAAAAGTAATAAACAGATCTAAATTAAAATAACTAGAATTGATGACTATATAAACTTAAATGTTGAAAGGAGAAATCACACCTGATCCGATGAACTGGTCGAAAGTACAGTTAGAATGGTTGGCCTTGTATGTTTCTCTTCATTTGTATGGCCCTCTGTTAGTCTTGAGCTTCCCTCAATCGACGTAGAAAGATCTTAAAGTAACTTCCAAAATCAATCAACCTCCATAAATATCTAAAAAATCAATACAAGTAATATTTGTAGTGCATTATTTACTCTAAGATGCATTTTTATGAGAGTTTCAAAACATACTTGAATGAGCTCCTCTTGGTTTCAAGAAAAAACTATTGGAGCCACGCATCTAATATTTGATCAAACGACCTCCCTTGATTTGAAGTAGCAACAACGAAGTCAACATTGACTTTGTTGTTTCTTTGTTGGATCGAGGGAGGTTTGCTCCAAGATTAAACGGCTCCAATAAATTATTCTCTACTGAACATGGCCAACCACGTGAAGGTAGAATCTCTTATGGCCCCTCCCCCCCTCACATTACTCTCAATTCCCCAATACCCATCATCTAAATCTATTGAAATATTTACAGCAAAAACAAACATATTAAAATATCAAAATATTCAGGCACATCATCATTTAGTATTTTTAGCCAACCTCTTCTTCTTAGCTCTATAGTTCCTAAGAATTTCATCAATATCTACGTCTTTGTTCTCTGGGTGCTCTTCAAAATCTTATTGTGATTTCATCTTATCACGTAGAGCTCGCCTAGTTGCGGGGTACTCACAGTGTAATGGAGGCTGTTGTGATGAGGCATCACCTACAAAAGAAAAAAATACAAAATCAAAATGGCTAGTTTTTAAATATCATTGAACTAGTTCAGTAATATTAAAAAAAACACCTGCAATGTAATTATTTACCTAGTGCAGTGGTTGGCACTGTTGGAATGGTTTCCCCCACGTGCTCCTCTTCAATTGTATGAGCCTCAAGTACAACATACTTTTCCATTGAGACCACAAACTTTATAAGTACAATCATAAATGTACAAGTAAAAAAAAATTGAAGTACAAAATGTATAAATACAAAACTAATAAGTATATGATTAAAACACAGTCATATTACCGTCATGTGCCAGCTCGGTCGTAGCACCATCGTGCGGTTGCGCCTCCATGGAAAATTTGGACTGAATGGGATCAGAACCATCTTCTGGTTGCAAACTGCTATCAACGCACTGCTCTGCAATAGTACTAGTGCGTTCGTTGACAGTGATGCTCCCCTAATTAAAACAAAGTTGTAAATATTAATAATATCCAACATGACTGTATTCTTTTAATAATAAAGGTTAATGTGGATTGAACTTTATTTACCTTATCTTGCAAAGTGGTTCTTGGTATCTTCCCCAAGATTTTTCGGTGTTCAACTACTGCTTTATAGTCGTACTTGTAACCAAGCTTGAGGTCTTCCTCCGTGGTTTCAGTACCAAACTCATCACCCTGCATTGCATAGGAGTATGTATTTTTTATGTTATTCGCAGCAATTACCTAAAAGTTTTAAGGCAATACAAATAAGATATTTAGGTACTTACGATTCGTGACTGCAACTTCAAGTAGCCACCCTAGCCTAGCCTGTGCTGGCCACATTTGGCAAGCCTTTCTTTTGTGGCCTTTGACATGTCAGTCAATATATCATCAAAAGTTTCAAGTATGTTAATATATACCATAGTTTTATTTACATCTAAAAATTTTTGAAGGTATTCAATTGAAATTGTAATTTACCTTCTGGGACCAGAGGGTGTCTTTCTTTCATTTGTCAATTTCTTCTCTTTTGCGTCGTCGATGAGGGCCTTCCACTCCCTCTCTGGAATCATCAGAGGATGCTCGTACCTATCATTTTGTTTCAAGTGCCTCCTATATGTTTCTCACATATATTTTAAATATTTTCCAACTGCGGTCATGGCCAAGGTCCTATTAAACGTATCTACACCAAAAAGACTTTCTAGATGATCCATCAATTCTTTTTTAAGGTTGGAATTCTGAGAATTCCACCTCTCCCGTATGGTGGGCCCAAAAATCAGCAAATCCTTATTCTCCAAGGACATGTAAAAATCATTGTTCCCTACATGCAAAATGATTATATGATTATTAATTTACAAATAATAATTTAGATGATTTATATTTGTCTACATATAGAACATGAAAAAATAAAATTTTAAAAATTACCTAGAACTTTAACCTGCTTTAATGGAATCCCTTCCTCATTGACCATAAAGGTTCCCTTAAGGGTCATTGTGCTGGTCACACATCTTTTTTTAGGAAAAGAAACCATATATTTTGTCAAATCATCGGCCTCATCTCCATCACCACCTCCAGAGCCTACTTGTGTGGTTGCTTCCTTGATGGGCGTGTCGTGGCTCCCACCTAATGGTGTGGAACGTGGAGATCTGAATAGCTGCATCCTGACATCTATACGAGGGATTGCGTTGGGACCCTATGGCATCTGTGCAGTGCCACTACTACCAATACCATGCATGTCAGTGTCAACATGATCCAAAATTTTTTATATAAGAAAGAAAACATGTTTTCGTTTAGATAATGTAAAAGTTAAAAATCAAGCTTTCATAATTGATCTTATGACATAAAAATAAAACAACTTGAAATTATGGTAATTACATTATATGTCTTAAGCCTTGTCATAACTTCTTTGATCCTTTCTTCAACCTCAGGAGTTTGATCTAGAATATCTAACAAGTGAGCTAGTTCCTTGTTTCCTTTATTGATCATTTTCCTTATTAAAATCATAGGGTTGGAGGATTCATACAAATCCCTTTCACCGAGCGAATCATCATCAACATCATATCCCATTGACTACATATTCAACAAAATAAATGATAATTCAGTTATGTAAACAAATAAAATAATTGATCACCACAGAAATAAAATGCACATTAAATGCAATTCGAAAATTGTTGTTCATTTACCTGTTATGATGCCACTATTGATTTACCACAATCATCCTGCCACATTACAATAAAATTAGAACCATGATCATTACCATGAGAAATAAATTCAAATGTATGAGAAATTCAAATGTTGATAACAAAAATAGAACATAATGAAAATCATAAAATATGAGAGTCATTGCTTACAAGTTGGGTAAATTAGTATACATACTGCCCCCATAATAGAAACATTTGTATATATTTGATTCAAATTGTAATCAATCAATATCTCTTCCCCTGCAGCTATTGATTTTATTGCACATACGAATACACAGTTTCCTTCACGCCCCTCAAATACGCAATTGGGTTTCTTATTTGTGATCGCGGGTCATGTACTGTTTATAAACCCTGCAATATTCCCTGTTGTTTTTGGCCTTCCGTCAATGTAGATATTTTCTCCTTTATTTTGATCATTGTCTTTTAGCTGTATATAATTTGCATTCAAGACATATCTTTGCATACTTTTTGTATAGTGGACTATTCGTGTCCAATCTTTGTAGATATAATAGGGTCTGACGTACTCCATCAATTCAGTTAATCTGTCGTAACAGACCTTTATGGCATCCATGGAAAAGAGCCCCAAACCATGTAATGACGATGGAGCAATCCGGTATCTCCTTTCGTTTACACAAAAAAAAGTGTTTATTTCAGGAAGATCCTTGGGTACCCATTGTTTCACTATATGTTTGTACCTCAAGGGAACCTCAATGTCATCTATGCTCTCATGATCATAAGGACATGATCCCCCTTTCACAAGAAAAAATTCCATGCATTTATGGAATTTTCTTCTGATCTTCTCACCTCTAGTCGATCTCCGTTTGTTAGACCTACTAGATGTCTCACTTTCTTCTATTCTACCTAAACTTCCCTCACTCAATGAAGATAGATATGACAAATGCCTATTTTCTTGTACATCCTATAAAATCATTAATGACAGAAACAGTCAGTCAATCAAGATGTAACACTAGTTTATTACTAGTATCCTATTAGTATAATAGTAAGCTCATAATGATTACCATAGAGTTACTCTTTCTAGTATCCTATTATGTTGGGAATTTTTCTCAGGTAACTTTAGCCTAAAAGTTTTTGGACAATTTAAAGACAACCCAAATAATGGTATTTATGAAAAAAATGAACAAGAAAGGTGGAAGTTTAACTCAACGAAAACACTACCCTTGTTGGAAATATGAACCCAAGGAGAAGAGGCGATAGAAAGGTAAAGGTGGCCTATACATGCCAAAAGGGAGAGATAAATTGAGAGTAAAGTACATTGTTAAGTAACAAATACGAGAGTTGTTATTGATTTGTATATTCACAACTACCAAGGTATCTTCACAACGCCTGAGTTCCTTCACAACTCTTGATGCAATCTTACAACTCTCGAGGCATTGGTCAGAATGGCATAGGCAGTTTGGGGATATTCTTCATGCACATGGACCTCTCATGCCATGCCACATTACAAATATTGGAGTGGAAACTATTAAACCATGCCTCTATTAACCCACAAGACAGATTATGTGAGCAAACTCTTCTGCCTAATGACCAAACAAGACATGGGATCATGGTCTACAGTTATTTCAGGATATGCCCACAACAATTGTGGTGAGAAGGGTCTTTCACACTTTTGTTAAATGCAGCGAGCAAGAATGACTGCAAACCAGTCAATTATTGTGACTATTCTTAAGGCATGTTGTGACCTTGTTGATGCCAAATTAGGTATGCAACTTCATACTCACATTATTAAAGTTATAATTGAGCCAGATATCTATCTGGCTAGTTCCCTAGTCACCATGTATGCTCAATGTGGGATGATAGAGGATGCATTTCAAGTTTTTCATAACATGCTCTAGAAAGATGTTTTATGGACAGCCATGATTGCAGGATATGCAAAAAATGAGCATTATGATGAATCCCATGACTCTTTTGTAAGATGAGAAGGGATCGCATAAAGATTGATCAATTCATGTTTGCTAGTGTGCTAAGTGCATGTGCATCCCTTGGAGCTCTGGAATATGGAAAGGGAATCCATGCTTGTATTTTGAAAAGGAAGTTTGAATCAGACCTCTCAATTGGTAACACAAGTTAAGCCTCAGTTTTCCTTTTCCAGTATTCTTAGTGCATGTGCCACATTAGCTACCCTAGAAAAGGGAAAAATGTTCCATGCACACATGATCAAAACATGATTTGACACAGATGTTTCTGTTGCTAATGCTCTTTTTACAATGTATACCAAGTGCAGGAGCATAGAGGATGGAGTTGGGAAAGCATTGCTTGGCAAACATTGCATGGAGGACATTGCATGGCAGACATTGCTTGGCAGACATTGCTTGGTGCCTATATAATCTATGAGAACTTGGAGCTGGGAAAGCATGCAACAGAGTGTATTGACAATGAGGATGGAGATCAATATCTTATTCTTGAAGATCTTTGCTGAAATGCACAAGGAAGGTTGTAAGCTGAATCAATTCACATTTCCAAGTTTTCTCAAGGCTTGCGCAAATATTGCGTCCACGGGGCAGGGCAAGAATGTTCATTACCATGCTATTAGATCTATTTTTGAGGTCGATAAGTGGGTAATTCTCTTGTATACATGTATGAAAAATGTGTGAGTGTGGATGATTCCCAACAAGTGTTTGATGGAATGCCTGAAAAAAATGTACTGTCATGTAATGCCATTTTTGCTGGATATACACAAAATGAGAAGAGCGAGGAAGCATCAACAAACTTGTTACTGCACTGATCAGAAGTGGTGCTTAGTATGACTCTATGAGCATATTAACTCATTGGTTAATTCCACCCATTTCACCAATTATGGTACAAATTTCTTCAAATGGGTTGATTTGCTAAATTGTGTAGATCGATTACAACTCTATTTGCTTAAACTTGTGAGCTAAACAGGTAAGTTTTCTTCACTGACCATTAATTTTTGAAGTGGAACAATCCCTATCTCTCATATAAGATGCAGTCTCTTTGTATGCAAATGATGGGTGTGCTCTTGTTACAATGTATGCAAAATCTGGGATTGTAGATTATGCATGCAAAGTGTTTGATGAAATGGCCACAATAAGTTCGACATTGTGGAATTCAATGATTGCAGCATGTGTGCAGAATGAACTTGATCGACAAGCCCTTGAAATCTTTTCTGAAATGCGTCATCTAAGCCTAAGATTGGACATATTTACGTTTGTCAGTGTTCTTTGGGCTTGTGCAAACCTTAGTGTTCTGGAATAGGGCAAAGAGCTTCACGTCCATGTGATCAAAACTGGATTTGAGTCAAATATATCTGCAGCTAGTGCCCTGGTTACCATGTATGTTAAGTGAAGTAGCATAGAGTATGCACACAAAGTGTTCAAAAGAGAAACTAAACATGACTTGATCTTATGGAGTGCAATGCTTACATGATAAGCTCAGGCTAATTTTGGAGAGGAGGCACTAGAGCTCTTCTGTGAAATGCAACAAGAAGGTATGAAATCAAATCAGTTCATATTTGCAAGTATTCTCCAGGCATGTGCCAGTTTGGAAACTTTAGGATATGGTAAGGAGATCCATACCCATATCATTAAAACTGGATATGGGTTGGATGTTTCAATGGGAAATTGCCTCCTTAACATGTATAGAAGATGTGGTAGTATAGATGATGTGAGCAAACTCTTCTTCCTAATGACCAAATGAGACATGGGCTCATGGTCTGCAATTATTTCAAGATATGCCCACAACAATTGTGGTGAGAAGGCCCTTTCACACTTTTGTGAAATGCAGCGAGCAGGAATGACTGCAAACCAGTCAATTATTGTGATTGTGCTTAAGACATGTTGTGACCTTCTTGATGTCAAATTAGGTATGCAGCTTCATACCCCAATTATTAAAGTTATAATTGAGCCAGATATATGCCTGGCTAGTTCCCTAGTCACCATGTATGCTCAATGTGGGATGATAGAGGATGCATTTCAAGTGTTTCATAACATTCTTGAGAAAGATGTTGTTTTATGGACAACCATGATTGCAGGATATGCAAAAAATGAGCATTATGATGAATCCCTTGAACTATTTTGTAATATGAAAAGGGCTTGCATAAAGCCTGATCAATTCACATTTTCTAGTGTGCTAAGTTCATTTGCATCCCTTGGAGCTCTGGAACATGGCAAAGAAATCCATGCTTGTATTTTGAAAAGGAACTTTGAATCAGGCCTCTCAATTGGGAATACTCTGGTCACTTTTTATGCTAAATGCCGAAGAATAGAAGATGCTCACAAAGTCTTTGAGAAAATGCCTAAATAGGACATTGTTTCATGGATTGCACTGATTTATGGATATGCTCAGAGTGGGCATGGAAAAGAGTCTTTCAACGAATATGTTGGCTATGTTCTTGTCTTATAATCTATGGAAAACTTGTGGAATAATTATGTGGTTTTTTTACCTTTTGCATGGTTTTTAGCCCGACATAATTATGCTACACATTCCAACTAGAAGCTTAGCATGATTATTTTGGGTCACATGTGGTTTTGAATCTTATTGTAATTACATTGCATTCCAAAAATGGAAACCCAATGCAATTATTGTTCGAACAAGTAGGTTGGATTGTTGTCATAATTACTCTTCATGCTTTAATGTAACCCTAACATTGTTACACCATTCTAGAAGGGATTTGGTGAGAGGAATTGTTACCAAATAGGTGTTGTATTTAGAAGAATAACATGAGTAGAAGAAACACATGGACTTTCTAACAATATAGGAATTGAGGTGATGATGAGAGGGAGCTAATGCCCTTTCTCACAACCTGGTCATTTATAGGATGAGTGGAATACACACATGACGTAATTGTATAAGAATACTAACAACATTGAACAAAAATAACATTAACCATAAGAAAACATGAGAATACTTAAATTTGTCTACCTCTACTTTCTACTTCCCTCCTTGACTTTGCACTGGTTATCCATCCATTTTGTAGCTGCCAGGGCTTCCACACATTTTGTTATCCATGAAAACCCATTTGTAGCTGCCAGGGCTTCCACACATTTGGTAGCATGAGAAGTGACCCAACCATTCCTTTGAACCTCATAACCATTACCATCAACTATGGGGGTATTTCCATTAAACCAAGCTGAACTATGGTGGGATTTCCATTAAACCAAGCTCAGAGCAAGCCAAGATTTTGGGCCTAGTTCTGGAAGAGATCTAAAGCAAGAAAGTCGATGTATCGAGACCAAGTTCTGGAAGAGATTCGAAGTGATCAAACCCAAGGTTCTGAGATGAGCTATGGAAAGAGTTATTAAGTTCAGGTTCGAAGAAAAGCAGGGCCGAGGTTTCTAGTCTGAGTTGTGGAAGGATTTTCTATGTAGAAAAAGTCGAGGTTTCGACCCAAGTTCTGGAAGAAATTTACTAAGTCAGGTTCGAAGAAATCAAGATGAGGGTCTAAGTCAAGTTATGGTAAGGATTTGGTTGAGTCCAGAATCAAGTCGAGGGTTCAGAACCAAAGTGTGGGAGGGTTTTTGAAATAACCATTCCGAGAAGAATACAGAGAAGTATCAACTTACCATTCTCTTCGCAAGCTCTCTCTCCTAGCCGATGCCCTCCGTGAGCTCTCTCTCCTGGTGCCCTCCGCGAGATCTCTCTAACCTTGCAACTAGTGAAATCTCTCGCTGTGACCTCTGCAAGCTATCTCCTTGGGCACGAGTCTCCTTGAAAGGGCGCGAGTCTCCTTGAAAGTAATTTATTTGGGTGCAAGTCTTCTTGAAAGTAGTTTCTTTGGGTGCAAGCATAAAACCTTGAATTGGCATGAGTCCCACCTCGTATTTTTAGATACAGAATGGGAAGAAATAATGTATATGCAACTAGATACATAATGGGAAGAAATAATGTAGATGCAACTAGATACGGAATGGGAAGAAATAATGTAGATGCAACTAGTAGAACTAGATTAAGAGAAAGATCAATATTTCATTGTTGGTGTTTCAATTGTGTTAAGTGGACCAAGTAGTTAGATGTATTCAAGCAATTTTTGTCTGATGCTCTTACCTTCATTCAAGAATTGTCCACCTCTTCATTTCAAGGGGAATTAGAATATCAACTAACATCGAAGCAATATAATTGACTCAAGGGTGATTCAATGGGTGTGGTAGAGGCTTGTTGGTCTTCACTTGCTTTGGGATTTTTGTGCAAGAAATAAGAATGATGGGAATGTGATATTTGGATAGCTTTGACCATTTCAAATGGACCCTCAACTTTAGCTAAAGAACAAGTGGAAAAAAACGTTTTTGCAGGTTAAGTTGGGTAGTAGGGTTTTTCTGGTTCCTTTGGATGGGAACCTTGTGATATCCCCCTCGCATGGGTGGTATTGTCAGGGATATTTTCCTATCCCTCTTTTGTTTTATATTATGATATTTGACATCCATTTAATTTGTCTTTATTGCTTGTTTCTCAGGATAATCTGGATGTAGGGGCCCACAATAATCTATTGTTGTTTTTTGGTTCAGTGGTGACGTTCCTTTGTCAATATGGCAACTTTTTTGATGGAGTTTGAAGCAAGTGGATTATTGGATGCATCCAACAAGGAGGAATGGGACCAAGAAGGTATTTTCAAATCTTTTGATGAGTTATGTGGCTTAAACGGAGGTCAAAAGAATTTAGGAACCTCATTAAACTCTTTGGAGTTGTTACCTCCGACATCATCATCTACGTCTTCCTTTGGTCTTTCTCCCTGTGATAACTCAGTCTTGAACTTCCAGTCCTCTAGGCCCCTTATTACTGTTGAGAGGTTTGTAACATCAAGTGCTGCTCAAGCAAGCTATTTTCAGGAGGGTGGTAACAAGGGTGGTAGTGGTATAACTCGTAAGGACATTTGGACTATTAAGGATCCCTCCTCGACTCGTGGTCCGTGTGAACCAGAGAATCATAAGGTTTATAGGAATAGGAAGGCTTCAAGAGCCTGGAAGCCGAAAACAACTCATCGTTGACTAGTCATTAGTATGAACGTCGAGCTCAAGGAGACGTGTCAGATGGCACTTTGTGCACTGGTAGGACGTTTCACCTATAAACGTAAGTGTGATTTATCCTTCTTGGACTGGATGAAAGAGGTTTGTCTTTCTCAACTTGGGTATATCCCGACTTTTACGACACTTACTTGTGGTTGGTTCAGTCTTCTTTTTAAGACACCTGAGGATGAAGAGAGCATTTTAAGTTAGTTCTGGGATTACAAGGGTGGCATCCTTATGCTGAAACAGTGGCGAACAGGCTTTAATCCATCTTCTGAGTACTTTAGTTACATGCATGTCTAGGTATTATTACCAAGACTACCCTTAAATCTCTAGAACTTACCTGCGCTTATGGCCATTGGGAATTTACTTGGTCATTTCTTGAAAAAGGGGCTCTTATTTAGGGCTCTTATTCATTCGATCTACCATCATCTTCTTCTATGGAAAAAGGGGATCTCAGAGGCATGAAATCCCTTGCGAGGGCTAATTCATGATCCTCCTTTCCATAAATGTTAGAGTGGTGGGGGGTCCCTTAAAACTGCCCAACATGCGAAGGTTAATCTCTTCTACTATACCGAATTTAATATTTCTTCAGGAAACTCTTGTGGATGAGGAAAAAGCTAGAAATTTTTTGAATGCATTATGTCCATCATGGAAACTCTCTGTTGTAAGATCGAGGGGGAAGTCGAGAGGAATCCTGGTGGCATGGAACCCTTATGTGTTGGATTTTCAACCTTTCTTATGTACTTGTGGTATTCTATTGGCAGGTGTTCATATTCCTAACAACATAAGGATTAGATTTATAAATATGTATGGCCCGTGCACTCGATGTAGAACATCCTGGGAGAATTTGAATTCTAGTGGACTTATTGATCAGAGGGATTTGATTATTGCAGGTGATTTCAATTTTATGACTGGTTCTAATGAAGTTTGGGGGCCTTCGGGCTTGTTAGATTCATAGGAAAAATACTTTAGAGACTTGTTCTTGAGACACCACTTAATTGACATTAAGACTGTGGAGACGGTCTCGACTTGGAGCAATTGTAGGATGGGGAAGGGAAATTTTCTAAAAGACTAGATAGAGTCTATGCATTTGTTGATTTTCTTGAAGACTCAACACTTTTCAGATCTTCGGTCGACCAACACTACATTTCCAACCATGCACCAGTTCTTTTTCAAATTGATTTTGGGGTCAAGTCTGTGTCTTATCCATTTAATTTTAATTCGGTTTTGTTGAAGGATGGAAGTTTTGGGGATTTGGTCAAAGACGTGTGGAACTCTACATAGGACCCAATGGGAGGCAGTGCACAATCAAGATTAGTAGGGAAGTTAAAATCATTGAAGGATAGAGTGAGAAAGTGGCTCGTTAGTAAGAAGAAGAGTGATCAACAGAAATATACTCAGCTTGAGAAGGATATTGCTACAATGAAAAAACAAAGTCTAGAACACCCCCTACAAACTGAACCACTCATCCTATTAAATTTACTCATAAAAGAGAGGAATAGATTGTTACTGGCTGAGGAGGAATTGTGGCGATAGAAGAGCCGAGAAAATTGGATCCTGTCAGGGGACAAGAATACAAAATTCTTCCATAAGTATGCTAGCTATAGACATAACAAAAAACATATTTGGGAGGTTAAGGATGAATCTGATCATGTTTTTATAGGGCAGGAGGATATTAAGGGAGAAGCTCTGAGACATTTCAGTACCTTTTACAAAGAATCACATCTCTTGATTGTGGATCAGATTGAGGTAGTGAGTTTATNTTCTAGTAGGGTAAATATATCTTTGAATTCAACCTTTATAGCTCTCATTCCAAAAGTCAACGGTCTGGCTTCTTTCGACAACTTCAGGCCGACTGCCTTGTGTAATCTCTCTTATAAGATAACAACGAAGATCTTAGCTAAAACATTTTCTAGTGTCTTTGGGTCTTATAGGACTTCCTCAACTTGCTTTTGAAAACCAAAGACAATCTTCACAGTCCTTCAAAGTGAAGTGTGACATAGTTTACTAAATATTCAAACATATTCTCAGCACCAACTGTTAAAAAGCCATTATGAATCCAATAAGGCACAATGTTGTCATTACAAGCAGTAGATCTTTGATGGAGGATTAAAAATGAAAAATGGTTTGTACTCCTCATGACTTGTACATCACTTTGGACTATCCAGAGGTAAATTTTGGGTCAAATCTAGCATGCATGAAGAGAAAAACACCACTTGAAAATGACCTTTCAGCCACATTTTGGAGTAACATGCTACACTTTCTGAGTACTTTTGGGAGAAGATGAGTTTGTGTTAGAAAAACAGGACCGTGGAGCAATAAAATAAAACAAATGCGGAAATAAAACACAGAATATACACAATACAAGAGAGACACAGATTTACGTGGTTCACCTAGTGTGGGCTACGTCCACCAGAGAAATTGCCAGGTCCTTTCTTTATTATTATCCAGCAAAATGAAGGGATACAACCTACAACAAAACCTGTTGTAGCTTCCTCTTCTTTCTCTCATAGTCTCCTCTCTCAGAATACAATACTTGCCAACCTACATAGCCACAATACATTTCCCTCATAAAAGAGGGTTGCCTTCTAGGGCAAAAAACCCTAACATAATCTCTATCGTTAGATCTACGACCTTATAATGAACGGTCCAGATTTACAATGAAATTACAATATACTTTACAAGGCAATTTTTTCTTCAGGGGCTTCATCCCTGAACCCCCGCTTGCCCCTAGACCCCCCAGCTGGGGGGATAGCCCCCCCGGACCCCGCAGATGGGTACCCCCCCTCTACACTCCCCCGCATGGAAGAGTGTACATACTTCTGGGGTGTAAATACTTCATGGGGTATAAACACGGCTGAAAGTAAAAGGCCTCTAAATCAGGAAGATAATTAGGCTCCACAACCAACAATCTCCCACTTGGAGACTGATCTCAATAACTCCACCGCTGTTGTATATACTAGACTCTGAACCTTCTTGGACCTGGAAAATTTCTCATCTTCATATTCATTCTTGAAGACCAATTGAAAGTGAGCAAGAACTCAGTTTCTCCCTGGTTACTCCCTTTGTTAACATGTCTGCAGAATTCTGGCTAGTGTGTATCTTTTCCAGCTTCAATTGTCCATCTTCCAAGGTGGATCGTATGAAGTGGTACCTCAACTGTATATGCTTAGTCTTCGAATGGAAGGATGAGTTCTTTGCAAGGTGAATGACACTCTAACTATCACAGTACAACCTGCTGTTCTCCTGCTTCTTTCCCAATTCCTCCATAAACCTTTGTAACCAAATCATCTCTTTACTAGCCTCTGTAGCAGCAACATACTTTGCCTCTGTTGTTGAAAGTGCAACAACCTTTCGCAGTTTCAAAATCCAACTTACTGTTGTTCCACCTATAGTAAAAACATACCC
>JASDQU010374659.1:0-19861 GCA_032191745.1 Picea mariana
AAACTATGCCTAACACCCAACTAAGTCTTATTATTGCAAAATTGTTACAATATGAGAAATACTAGCTCGGTTTACAACTTGAGCAGAGTCACACGACTCACCTCACCTCACCAAGACACTCATACATATATTCTTCACAGAAAGACTCGTCCATTGTAACATCTTTCACAACTTCTATAGAGCACCCCAAATGTGCATCCACCACAGACTCATTGTCTCTTCTCTGTTGCTAGATTTCACACACACCTGTGGTTCTATCTCCTAGCATGCCTCATTCAAACCTGCTATAAGACTTCCCCAAACTCAGCCCAATAAAAGGTTTCCCCAACTTTTTCCATGAAATCACCTCAAAGCAACACAATTCTTTCCATGTGGAGTGACTTGGCTCCTTAAGGGAGCTCTTCCCTCTTCTTCCAAGTCTGCCTTAGAATCATAGAGTTGATCTTGCTCTCCTTGTTGTGCAAATTTTCCTTCCTTGGTTGTTAAACCTTGTTATTTTATATGGACTCCAAAGGTCACCATCGTGAACCATCGTATCCTTTGGGTGTGTTGTTCCCCTTCGTGGACCAACATGCCCAAATGAATCATCATGCCCCTTCATGAACCAAGTGCGCCCATCAACCGATGCATCCCTTGAGACTAACGTGCTACAGCCTTGATGGGCTCCTCATGCCAATGTACCCCAAGCTCTTTGGTGTGCCTCTTCTCTTGGTCACTTTCACCCAATTCTTCGCCACATGCTTGAGCAAGCCCCTTGGTGCATTGAGAGACCCAAGGAGCCTACTTTCCCAACTATTGTGACACCTAAGTATTGAAGCAACCCCAAGTTCCATCTCCTTGAGAACTTGAGCGAGGGTCTCTGAGCCCTTATAGATGAAGACCTTACATCCTCCCCCACCTCAACTTGTTTCCATCCTCGACAACATCCAAAAAACCTGTGATTTCCAAGTTTTCACCTGAACTCATGCCCCACATCACAACTAAGTCTATTGGAAACCCTAAGTTTTGTGCCAACTAGAAACCCCAAATTTCACCAAAGTGGAAACCTCGAGTTTTCTTGCGAAGTGGAAACCCCAAGTTTCCAACTTGTACTACAATCATTCATAACCTGTGCAACCATCCACATTTCCTTCTACCCAAAGTTGTGTGCAACCAATCTATGCGCTACATTGGAAAGATGTCTCTTTCCCAACTCTATATGCAATGCCCAAGCTGCCACTGTCCTGCTGCGACGACCACTCCCCATTCTTCTGTTACTATTGTTGCCTCAACTGTTGTTGTAACCTCAATCAAAACTTCAAAAATGTCTAAGTATTGAAATTTTGTGAACTTTTTGCTGCATCCATACTTCAACCAACTCTATCATGTCTTCACACACTATATGCCTAAAGTCCTGCACTGGTTAGGTAGCTAGTCTAATAGTCATGTCAAGTTCTTGAAATTTACATCTCCAAGCCTGAACTTAGTATTTTTTGTTTGCATCTCTACCACTCCATTCAAATCCAAAGACTAAGGCAAGTGTTGACCCTTGCCTCACTACTACCACCATCGTTCGATCTTCGTCAAGGATATCCTCCACAATGTGTAAGTGTTGCAGTTTAGACCTACTAGTGCATATGTACTTTGACTTCCTTCCGCAATTTGGTTCATCCGCACAACAATCTCAGACCAAAGCAAGGTCACCCACCCTACTGCACTATGAAGTCACCCCAAAACAAATTCATCCATGACAACTTGACTCCATTGTCAACCTCATGGCATATTTAGCCAATCTTCTACAAGTCATACACAGTTCGCATCACATCCAAGTCATACACAGTTCACATCACATCCAAGTCATAACCACTATGAATCTTCTCCACACATCCAACCAAATTTTCCCTCATGACTCAACTTGTGATGAAGTCCATAAGTTTTACTTCCTTGGTTGAATTTCCCCATCTTCATCTGCGTTTGCGGATATGAGACATCTCGCCTGCTCCAAGAACCGTACATCCAGACTGCCTTTGCGTCACTGCTTCATTAGCCTACCATGTTATTGTCTCTACTTATTTATGCCTTGAAATGGTTAGGCTTCACCCTCAATCATGCTGCCCAATACTAGAGAAACACCCATGTCCAAGAAATCTCTTCATGTTGCAACCTGCATGTCTGCACAATTGTCCAAACCAAGGCTAGTCTTCACGTCACCTCCTTTCGTCAAGTCACCTCTCCACAACACAACATTTGTGATGAGTGTGGTCAATGTACCTACACTCCTCAAAATGTCGCAACTAATTGTCTAAAGTGCTCCAAGTAGAATGAGTCACCTAAAAAAACTTCCATGTCTTAGGCACTTTCGAACCAATACTTCTGCCAACCTCAACCAACGATCCTCTTTGTATCTTTGAGTCATCAAAAAATCATTTGCAAGTCACCAAGGTGTGCTCTACCTCATCCAATGTACCATACCAAAGGTGAGTGAACACCACTCAAGTCACCTGGTCTATGTTCTACCCATTCAGGTTGACTACCAACAATTCTTGGTCGACTTCTTTGTTGACTCTTTCCATATTCTAGAACAAAATTGTCTTGCACCTCCTATAAGCGTTCAAACTCTGGCACTGTCTTCGTGACTGTTAAGTCATCGCATGACCCAACAAATATGACTAAGGCACCAAGAAACAAGGTGCCTCACCCATCCTCTCAAACTTGTCACATATAGAATTCACTTCCTACTTCACTGAAACGAACTGTCCAATGAGCCTCATCAAATAGTTAGGAAGCTTTCTCAAGCCACCTCCACAACTGCATCCTAATATTCCTAAGTCCACCACAAGACTCATACAAGCAGGTCATCCCAAACTCTCCACACATCTACCCAAGTTAAGGCATCCCAAACCGCTACATGACTTCTTCAAATTTACACCACTTGAGTCACCCTTAAGTCTATCAGTTTTCACCATAGAAATCGATTACAATTGAACCACCAAGTCATCTGACTTCCCTTCAAAGAACTCAGTGCAACACTTTGGAAATGTAAGAACTCAAAGCAACCATATGTTTCCGAATGACATCCTTGGTTGCACCCATGGTTCAAGTTTATTGTCTTGGACCTTCACTTTTCCAAGCCAACTCTCCACACGAACTCCCCTCAATCACCATCCATAGCTACACAAACCTATCTAGAACCTTCATTGAGATACAAGGTAGACTCCATCCATCCATTTTAGAAATCCGTCCAAGTACCAAACTTCACATCCAATTTGACGAACTCATCTCCAACGTCTTGTCATCTTCACACCTTGACTACTTCTGCTTCAAGGAGCCATGCACACACCGCTTGAATGTCAAGTCATATTACTGTTAACCAAATATTTCAACTCTGCAAAGAGATACCTCATCTAAAGGTTGTGGTCGACCCACTCGTCCAACATCCCAACTCAACTCAAATGTTGTTATCGGCGATGTCCGATACAAAGATGTCATGATAGAAATTTGCCCAACCAATTTCCTGTTGCGAATCTCCTCTAGTCACCTCAAGTTATTCACCCAAGTGCTTCAACTTGCTGCAACCCAAAATTGCTCTCCTTCATGATCATTTTTACGAATAGATATGCAACAAATGATGCCTTCATTCTCCTTTCCCAAGTGCTCATTTCACCCAACAAGCTCTACGCCTGGTCTCTTCAAGGTGCACAACATGTCCGACACTTACTTCCATCACAAACCAAGCCAACTAAGTCTACACCCAGATTGTCTCTACGAAAGGTCAGTACACCTTATCGAACCTTCACTAAGTCTGCACCCAAATTGCCTCTAGGAACAATTCTATGATAAGTCCTGTGATGAACTCTGCGATGAGTTCTACAATCACACACCTTGTCCAAGTGCTCCATTTCACCACAAACTCTACTCTCGACCTATCTAAGGTGTGCACCTAGATCAACCTTCCACCACACCGTCAACCGAAACCTCTGTCATAATTATGATGCAAAGTCTTTGTGATACCAGTTCACTCTATAGAATGGTTCACCAAGTCTGTGAACGTTCCAACTGAACTGTCTTCACAACGAATTGCCTTCATGTCGAGCTCTATCACCACTATCACCACTTTCACCACCANTCATAATTATGATGCAAAGTCTTTGTGATACCAGTTCACTCTATAGAACGGTTCACCAAGTCTGTGAACGTTCCAACTGAACTGTCTTCACAACGAATTGCCTTCATGTCGAGCTCTATCACCACTATCACCATTTTCACCACCATGTTAGGAGAGTGTGCTTCAATCTCTAATACCATCTATCATCGAGATAATGGTGAAGATCTCACCAACCCTTCTTCAAAATACGCGACAAACAAGCTCTGATACCATCTGTCGCATCCCCACTATGTGCTTGTTAGAATCTTGCGATCATGCACCTCTTGAGGGCATGTGACACCACGACGTTTCTCACTTTAATTCTTGGAAAAATCAAAGATACTTCATCCGAACTACGCCTCTTCACCTATATCATACCCAGACTTCGTTCTAGGATATGGGCGAGTCACATTCCTACTCTAGTGCAAGTATGTTTTATACTTAGACAATTTGTTAACAGGCTTAACACTTGGTCATTTAAGCATACATCCATGAAATYAAGAGAACACTTGTGAAACAAACAAGAGACACATAGATATAGTGCAAGAAACACAAACCATTCCTAACACTCGACTATGTCTTATTATTGCAAAACTATTATAATATGAGCAATGTTGGTTCAGTTTACAACTTAGGTAGAGTCACATGACTCGCCTCACCTCACCAAGACACTCATACATAGATTCGCCACACCAAGACTCGTCTGTTGTAACATCTTTAGCAACTTCTGTGGAGCACCCCAAATGTCCATCCACCACAGACTCACTATCTCTTATTTGTTGCAAGACTTCACACACACATGTGGTTTTGTCTCCTAGCATGCCTCATTTAGACCTGTGATAAGACTTCCCCAAACTCAACCCAAAATAAGGTTGCCCCAACTCTGTCTACGGAATCACCTCAAGGCAGGACAAGTCCTCCCGTGTGGAGTGACTTGGCTCCTTGAGGGAGCTTGCCCCTCTTCATCCAAGTCTGCCTCAGAATCGCAGAGCTGGTCTTACTCTCCTTGTTGTGCAAATCTACCTTCCTTGGTTGTGTGCCCTTTTTCTATTATATGGACTCCAATGGTCACCATCGTGAACTATCACGTTCTTTAGGTGTGTTGCGGCCCTTCGCAAATCAATGTGCCCAAATAAATCGTTGCACCCCTTTATGGACCCAGTGCACCCAAGAGAACCTATGCACCCATCAACCGATGTGTCCCTTGTGATCGACGTGCCCCAACCTTGGTGTGCTCCTCATGCCAGTGTGCCTCAACCTCTTTGGTGCACCTCTTCTCTTTTTCACTTCCACCCAATGCTTTGATTCATGCTTGGGCAATCCCCTTGGTGTGTTCACATACCCAAGGTGCCCACTTGCCCAACTAGTGTGACACTTGGTTACCGAAGCAACCCCAAGTTTCGTCTCCTTGAGGACTTGAGCGAGGTTCTCCACACCCTTCTAGCCGAAGACCTTACAATAACCTTATCCTCCACAAGGCTCCCATCATATGCTTATTGAATTTGTCATCCACCACTTCATTCCTTCTTTCCTCAGGTAAGGACACAAACTTCATATCAAACTTAGCGATGACCTCACTCTCTAGTCTATAAAATGCAAGTAAGGTGGGACCTTGTCATCTCCAAACTAGGGGGTCGGAAAAGAATCTTATGTTTCCTTAGTTATGTCGAGCTCTTCTACGAAAATTGATTTTACATCCAACGACGAATGTGGGTTGGCCAACTTCTCTTCCATAGGCTTGCTCTCACGATCATTGGGACATGGATTATGTTTCCATTTTGCTACTACGAGGACAAACTGTGAGTCATATTTCTATGGATTATCCAAGGGAAATTTAATAGCTTTGATTATCTTAGTTGCTTATCTACCGCATTTAGGAATTGAAAAGGCGTATCCCCCTGGTAATGGGGTACCCAACATAGCTCTTCTTCTTGGATTTTAGGAAATATGTTTCTTAAACATGAGATCATTACCTAAAATACTCCAATACAATGACCTTCGGTGTGAGGAACATTGGGAATTTGTAAGGAGCCAAATCTAACCAATATATTCTAATGACAATGAAATCTTATTCCATAAACCATACTCCCCTCTCGACCTTAGTTCCTACCTGGAGGTAAGGCTTGATTTTTGCAGGCATCCTTACTTGATACTTTCCTATGATTGTGAAGAAGGTTGTGTACATGAGTTTTTTAATGCAATTTTCACTACAAGGAGAACACCTTATAGCGGAGGTTCTTATGAACCGCCCCTCGAAAAATTTATCCCTTATATGTTTATAGCGAAGGTGGGTGGGTGAAGGTTTTTGTGGAGGTTTTAACACCGGTGTGCCTAAGTCGACCGACCACATCGGTGCACCTAGTTTACCAACAACACCGATGCACCTAAGTCGATCAACCACGCCAATGTGCCTAGTTGATCGACTGCACCAGTGTGCCTAAGTCCACTGATCACACAAGTGCTCTTACAAAAAAATAACACCCCGATGCTTAACAAATAAAGTGCATCGATAACTGTTATTAATATAAAATACTAAAATATCATTTTTTATTTTATAAAAGAATAAAATGCATCGCGATGCTCCCCCAATAACAAAGCACATCGGTGGGCATATAACAAATGCATAGGAACATGTTAGAATGATTAATTTTTAAACAAAAATAATAATTTAAAAACCATAAACTTTCCCTGGTGCACTTAGAAACCATTACAAGCCCTTGCGTTCTGGTAAAAAAGGTGCACCAGTGTATATTACTGTCGGGCACATCGCTAAAGGGTAAAATTAAAAAAGCAATTACCAAAAATGAGCGAGAATTTTATATTTTCAAAATGTATGTGTTTATAAATTAAAACCCTAATCATTATTTCATTCTTTTTCCAAAATTTAGAGGGGAGATTTGTGCAAGAAAGTTTTACGAGCAAAGTCTTTAGAGCGGGTAGATTTATTTGAAGAGCCAAATTTACATACAAATTTGTAGAGGAGAAATTTCAGGTATGTAATTTTATTATATTCATCATCTTAATCTTTCCCTTATTTTATTCAAACAAATTTCGGTGCATTATCAAAAAAATAAAAGGGTTTCACAGTTACATTGGGTATTGGAAGCGCTAGCTTCCTTGTTGTCTCTCTTGGTTTTCCTCTCTATATTTCACAAGTAGATTTTTTAAGCAATAGATTTTTATAGGGTTTATTTACTTGTATATGGGGCATGTGGTACTTGATGCAATGGGATCACTCATTGCATTGGAACCCAAACCCTCTCGATGTCATTTTTCTTTTAAAAAATGCTTACGTGGTTCGGGGTGCACACTGTATAGGAATAACACATCGGTGTGTGTGTTCTTGTTAACAACAGTGTGGAGTTTAAAATAAAAATAACTTTGTTCACATGTTTGATGGTGCGCAATAAACAATAATAAGGCACCGATGCTTCTATTAATTTATAGAGCATCAATGCATATACATATTATTGACGCACCAATGCATATAGATATTATTAATGCACCAGTGCGTGTACATATTATTAATGCGCCGATGCATACTAGTTTATTATATGCACTGAAATCTTATTTTGTAAGAAAAAATCATAGTTTTTATATTTGATGATTCCTTTCTTTTTTTTATTGTAGAATATGGCTAATAGAAGTTTAAGGAAAACAACTTATTGCAACAAGCGCAATGGTAGCTTGTCCCAACAAGAGAACAAGGCAAGTTCTTTAGTTTGTATTATAAATTTAATATCTTTGAATTGTTTGTAGGTTTAAATTAAGGTTGTGTGTTGGTTAAGGCATGTCATGGAAATTCCAAGGGACAAATGAGGGAAAAACCAATACATGTCGGTGGGGATGTCCAAAAAAGTGTACAAGGAGATGGTAAAAGAAATGAAAATAATTGCATCAAAGGAGGAGTCATCCTAACAATTACAACATGCATCAAAGGTATGTAATCATTCACTATTTTTCAATTGCTTTGTCCTAGAAACAAAAAAAATTTGAAACCCATTAAGTACATAAAACAGGACAATGAAGAATAAAATGATTGATCACAAAGTTTGTGAGTACTTACTTTTTTGGTCTTGCTTAAAATTGTGTCTTTGTTATGATCTTTGTATTTAAATAATTAATTTACACTCATCCATGGATGTCTTCTAATAGGTGCTAACATACAAAGAAGATCCAACTGAAGAATTGATAAACATTGGGTTAAGTATGGGTTGTGAGTATATGTTGAAGTATTAAGGTTTAATTGAACAATTTATAAGTAGTTATGTTGTTTAACTTCTCTTGTTTTATAATTAATGGAACAACAAAAAACCTTTATATCAATTATATCGAGTGTGCTTTGTCATGGCGTATTAAACATGCATGAAACAAAGTATGGAGTGCATCCAACAAAAGAGATTTTGAGAGACAACATGCAACATGGTTTCGAAAGAATGTGTATTTTTTATGAAACAATCGATGTTATGGTACACTTTTTGATTTACGTAATCGTGAATATTCTACTATATATATATAGATGTAGATATAGTTATTAAACTTTATTTCTATGTTTGTAGATGGAACATGAAGTGGTGGAACATGAAAAGCGACTCGATCAAGAAAAAATTAGGTTAAATAACCAAAGTACAATATCACCTACAAGCGATGAAGAAATGAGGCATTCACACAGATTGAGCGATGACAACAGTTCAAGGAATGTCAAATGACAATCAATATAATTGAATGTTATTGTAAGTTGTATGTTTTGGAAAATTTATCTTTGAAAATCAAGGATTTTGTTTAATGTACTAGACATATTGTCCCAATTGCACGAGGACATGTTGTGAATGAGTGTAACAATTACATATTGGTTTCATTTTGATTATTGTGGACCTTTACATTGTCCCATTTTGTATGACGATGCATCATTTATTCTTATATAATAAATGGGTTTATTATTTTATTGCATTGTCAAATGTTGTAAAATGGTTCATTGTTGATTAATTAATATATGGATGATTTACATTGTTACAAATAAAAAAGGTATAATATGTTGGATAACGCATTAGTGCTATCATTATATCAAAACACAATAAAAAAATATAAAATCAATATTATTGTAAAAAAAAATTGATTTTGAGATGATTGATTGAGAGTTTGTGAAAAAACAATTAATTAAAATATATACATGTTGGTGCACTGTATTCTCTTGAACTCAGTAAACGATGCGTTTTTATGAGTTATACGCACCGATGCTAAAAATTGTGAGAAAGCACCTCCTCTTTAAACAACATAATGTATGATTATAATTTTATCATTTTAAAATATTTCAGTGTGCATAATTACAATACACATCGATGCGTGAGCCCTTGCCTGCGACTGTTAGGGCTAGCTTGGCTCTTTGCACAAGCCCGCTTTGGGTCGCCCTCGTCGTTTCCCCTGATGTCACCTTCTGCAATTCACCATCGACGTCCTCATCTCTCTTGTTGTTCGTTGTCCGGGTGCTCGCTTGACCCATATGGTTTCATTCTCTGGATGTCCTAGTTCGCCTTTATTATTTGTGGCTCGTGTTGGTTTGGAGTGATGGCATTGTTTCTTTCTTCGAATGACATTGTGGTTGTTGGAATCTTTTGTAAGGACCTCAATGTCTCTTTTGTAAGCCTGAGCTTTTGCTGGTTCATGCTTGGCTGCCGATGGGAGTTGGTTTTTCTTCGCGCTGATCCCTTGGTGGTGTGGCTCAACCTCACATGGTATTTCACCTTTGCATGGACTCGTTTTCCTCTCCTTCTTCATTGATGGTTGTGGTCCAGTGCGGCTTTCTCTCGATGGCTCTATTCTTGGATGATATTCTGATTGCACATAGCTATGTCTGAGTTGATGTCGGTAGTGGGGTTTTGGGGGGAGTTGTTGAGGCAATCCCTAGTGTCTCATGCCCTCTCCCTTTGGCATGGTTTTTCTCTTGTGGGTGTATTGGTTGTTCGGTCCACCATTGCTATTGTTGCTAGTGTTTTTCTTTTGGGTTAAACTCTCTCCTCTGCAGCCTTTGACTCCTCCTTTTGTTTAGCTCCATTCCAGTGCCGGTTCATTCGGGGTTTGATGTATACTCAGAGCCTCGTCGTTCTAGTGCCAAGGAGTTGGTGCCATTTTCAGTTTTTTGGTGTTAGATTTCGGGGTTGTGTTACCTCACTTTCTCTTCCATCTCCGTGAGGATGTATGTCGCTCTAACCTAGTCCGTTTGGCTCCTGGGGCTTCTTCTAGAATTTTGTTCGTTGCTTGTTCTCGGTGAGGTTTTGGTTTTTCTTCTTGGGCTTGAATTTGTGGTTTTGTGATGGGGTTCTTTCGATCCCTCTATTTTCTCTGTAGGTTTTTCACTGCTTTCCCTTTCTCTAATGTTTGTTTGATATTATTTTGATGTTGGATTCTTCAGGATTTATTTGACTTAATAGCCTACTAATACAAGAATCCCTTGTATATGAAAAATATAATTTTGGTTTCTTTCTGAAATAAAAATTACACTTTTTTTTAGGAAAATAAAATACACACTGGTGCATGCATAAACACAAAAATAATTGTTGCTTTTTATTTATGTGTATGCATTGGTGCTTTTAATTTATGTGTGTGCACCAGTGCGTGATACTCAATACTGCACCGATACATTTTTACCAATATAAGCACCGACAAAACAAACCTCCGCCCGCCTAATTTTTTTTAGTTATATGGAACATTTGTTAAAACCTTTACTAAAACCTCCACTACGAATAACATAGGTTTTTTTGAAAATTTTGCCCAATATTGTAACACTAAAAACCTCCGCTACAAGGTATTTTCCTTGTAGTGTTTCCAAGGAGGATCCCATGTCACCTTTCTTTACCCATGGTAACCAATCAATAAATTTGAGGGGCATACCATATTTATATTGTTGTAGCTGCAGGTGGGCTAAGGAGACACTTTGGTAAAAAATAAGAACATAGACCAAATAGGAGGGGTAATGAAAAATCTTATCAATGATGAAATTGGTCAAATGCTCCCTCATGCCTTGAGTTATAGATTTGGCATGTATGAATTAATGGATTTAATTACGAGGACCATGGAAAATTTCCAATACAACCAACATGGCCTTATCATCAGTGGAATCATCCTCTCTTCCTAAGATTATAGTAAATAGGGGCACAAACTCTTGGACCCCCTTATGGACATTATTTGTTCTATACGGGGGTGGTTGGTTTAGAGCAGGGACAAGTAACATCCCCACTATAATCCCTAGTTTAATTAATTCATAATGTAGAAATGAGTGTGGCTATGGCCAAGCGATGTAATATGTGAAATGTATTTCATGATTTTAAATAAAAATAATTTGATGCCAGCTATCGAGAATATGGACAACGATGGGGGTTGATTAATCCACAAGATAGGGGGATGCTTGGGAGTGTCTAAGAGGGGTCCTAAGGGGGGAAATTAATTATGGGTATTAATTCAACCCATATTTTTGAATTTTATTATCTTTTGGGTCAACTATATATTTTTTGTTTGAGTGTGTGAGAGCCCAATAATTGATTACTTGTCAGAGGGTGGGTGTAGAAGTCACATCCCATAGTTATTGGAAGGATGGGGTGGAAGTACAATCAACATTGGGCAGAGTGAGCATTCAATTGTCTTGGGAAAATAGAGGAAATTCATATGGGGAGAATAGACAATTTTTCACATTCACTCTTGGATGAAAAACAAGGGGAGAGTGGCGAAAAAAAAGAGCACCAGAGCTAGAGCAAGGAGGATGGGTGAATTCTGGAGCACGATGGAGAATTTTTGGATAATTTTGGAGCATTTTGGAGTTGGAAATTGAAGAACTAGGTTGTCAGACTTGAAGAGTGAACTCCTGAGTGAGTTGCACTGTAAAAACAAGTGTTTGTTGTTGTTTTTCTGGTAGTGGGTTTCCCTTGAGTTCCTAGCAGAGAGATTCATTGTTACCTATGCTAGAGAGACCCTGATAAACAAATGAGACGCCCGATGGACTGATAGCAGTGAAGGGGTACATTCCTTGGGTTGGGCAGGTCAAGAGGAAGAGAGCTGAAGGAAATTCGAGATAAGCGCAGGAGAAGACAAGTGGGTTGTGAGTGGATTATCAGAGGCACCCTTCTTTTGTGGATTCCTAGCCTTATATTAAGGGTGATTTGTTGTTGAGATATGAAACAACAAGTGTATGGTTGGGTGGAACGTCCTTCCCAAGCAGTTGTTTGCACAAACTTTATTTTAAAGATAAGTGTTTATCTATTATCTAAGTTTTCTTATGAGTCTTATGGTTGTGCATTTTACTCTATAAATGAGAATGGTTTTATGTGATATTGTAAATGGTTTATTAACTGCATTCATGTTCATTTAGGATGTTGTAGATGCATTTAATTATGGGTATCAGAATCTAGTTAATTATGTGTATAAATGGTGGTTGGTAATCTACAGGAAATGAATTAATTTTTTTTATTTTTATGTGTATTCCATGTAGTAATGTTCCTCGGTTAAGCTGGGGGACGTTACCGAATGGTATCATAGCTTCAGGTTCAAACACTGACAATGCATGGGCCAAACTTAACATGCAAAAAATTGAATTTGCAGAGTTAAATCTTGGGGATGTATGCAAATTTATTTGTCAAATTACTCTAGTGAAATTAGGAAAGAATCTCAAGAAGAATTTGAGGAAAAATATCCTAGGGGGTTAAAATTCACAAAGTTAACCTCTACTTGGGCATTTCTAGGCCTCAAATTGGTTGAATTTGTGAATTCTTTGGTAACCACATCGAAATTGGGTAAAAATCCCCAATTTATGAGTGCATTCGAGAGGCATTCATGCCAATAATTGCCTAAGGGTTGAGACTGATGGGAATTGGCTGAGTGTAGGGTCAAATTTGTCCATATGAAGCTTAATTTCAAGGCTTCCATGGAAGCCTATGCAAAAATTTGGAAATTATGTAATTCTGGAAAAAATTGAAATTTGGAAAATTTTGGGTATTTTTCCTTACATGACATCATTAGTTACATGGAGGCCATGTGGCGGTGATGTGGCAGTGGTGACATGGACTACCATTATGGTAGGTCCATGGTGGCGGGCAGCGGCAGGTCCGGTGGTGAGATGGTGGGCCAAGGTGGCGAGGTGGTAGACCAACGTGGCGGGGTGACAAACCATGGTATCAACCAAAATCGTTGGTGGTATCACATGCCGAGAAGAGTGGTTTCGAAATAGCCCCTTGCTATGTGAAACCAATTAAAATGTGCCACATATTGTTGGTAAAAACCACTATCGCATCGTGAAGTGTCGTTAAACTCTAGGTAACTTCACCATGCAAAATAAACCACAATCATCGAGCATCCAATCATCTCAGCTGTTAAATCTGGGAGTTGGCAGGTCCACGGTGGTGGGGTAGAAAGCCATGATGGTAGGGTTGGAAATGCACGGTGGCGGGCCCATGGCTGATGTGGGTGCTACATAGGCGAGGCTGTATTGGGAAATATCGTAATCAGTATCACATGGAAGCAAGGTGGTTTTGCAGAAGACATTTGGTGATGTGAAGGCAATGAGAGGACACCATGTAGCATGAGAGAAAATCACTCTTGCATCATGGAGGGTTGTTAACCCTCGCGCAAGTTAATGATGTGAAATCATCGAGGGATGTTGATTATTATTCGATCTCCACTGTCAGATCTGAGGGTATGTAGGTTGCACACACCCGAAGAAAAAGGGTGCTTGATGGGATCCATGCATCCTCGTAACTTATGAATGGGTGCCACATTTAAGTGTGACAATAGAGGTGGGACCCATGTTCCATCCTCAGTCAAAGAAAGTGCCAGGTGGACATCTAGGTATGTTGGGGATCGAAATAAAGTTAAATTTATAAAATAAAGGTAAAATGAAGAGGAATAAGGTGATGAAGGATGATGGGGCAGGGCTAGGGTGGCCAAGAGGGTGACATGGCATCATCTTAGGGTGTCATGTTGATCCATAATGCCAGATCATCAACCACGTCAGCAAGGATGCGACGTAGGTAAAACTGTCCTTTAGTTTAAAAAAAAACTAATCCTAGAACCATTTTCTTATTTTGGCCATAATTGGAGTAGATTAACTCAAATTGAGGTGAAACTTCCAGGTTTTTTCCACAGTCAGGAGATCTACAATAGTGGTATTTAAAGATATGGGTCCAGATCATTGTCAGAGATCCAGATTAAGTTAAAATTCTTGGAGAGAGTCCAGAAAGAAGTGATGGAAATAACTCATGAAGGAATTGAATAAATTTTAAAGGGTTTGGAATGGGGATGTTGAAACATGAAAAAATCCACTATTTCATGCCACTTTTTGGATTATCAGAGGAGGAAAAGGGTCTCTAGATGGAAAAACTAAAAAAAATTATTTACTCAAAATTTTGTTTACTCATCAAGCCACACAACTTTGGTGAAGTGAAATTTTTCTAGAAGTGCACAGTTTGGGAGATAGTCAGTTTGGCTAAAAATTTTGTCTAGAAAAAAGGGTGAAAAAGGACAAAGTTGTCATTTCCAGATTGTTACAGTTTTTTACTGGAGCATCAGATTGATAATATGAGAGTTACTATGAATTCCATGTCTCATACAAAAATTTCTCTGGTTCTTGACATATTTACTTCTACAGGTGGCATAAGTYGGTGTCTAGGATAAATTTCMCCTGGAAGAAAAGTACTCAAAAGAGGATAAATTGACAATAATCCGATAATTATAAATTTCTTCTCAAAGCTAAGAACCGAGCAAGAAAGTAGTCATTGGAAAGATCTTTGATGGGAGAATCCATTTATCAACCTAGGAAATTGATATGAGTAATGAAGTTCACAGTCAACTCAAAAGAAGATGGTTAGTTGCATTAAATAACATACAATTTATGCATTCTTTTCCAAAACTATGTATATATTTTGTCTAACAGAAATTTGTTTACATGCACATTTTCTTGAAGAATTTATAGGTACAGGAAGGTAGTTTGGTTATTGTATGAGAACTACAACCGTGGAATATTCCCAAGGGTCCTACAATCATGAAGATGAATTCATACGGCTACATGTCAACATGGGAAATGTTGAGACATAGTCTAATGGAAGAAGAGACATGCATGAGCCTATAACTATGAGAAGTTTGCGAAGAGAAGTGGAGATTTATAGGGAAGATAATGAAAATATTATGAAGGATCATGAAGAGATACTTCAGATCTTGAACATGTTGGAGAGGCAATCCAATAAAGACTCTGGCACAAAACAATAAGCTAGTGCTAGAGAAGTGACAACATCCAAATCCCATAGCACAAGGGATGATCATGGGAATGACGGGAAATCAAGGAGCATGAGTAGACACCATCATTCTTCAAGAAAATCCACTAGGAGAGCTCATGCAAGTTCAGGGCTAGAGAGTATCCCAAGTGTGTCCCTTGTGAAGAGATAGAGGAGAAGGCCCGAGGGGGACATCTTGCAAGGTGAACTCGGGAAAATCAAGACACCTACTTTCAATGGTGAGCACAGGAAGGGAGAAGAGGGCAAGGTTTGACTGTTGGAAATGAAGAAATATTTCTAGCTGCATGATTATCCCTCCATGGTAGAAACAAGAATCACAACCTACTACTTGTAAGGAAAGGCAACCATGTGGTACGATCAACTTAAGAAAACAAGAAACCTTGATGAGAGGAAGGTCTCATGGAGGCAGATCAAAGGATATTTCTAAGAGAAATATTTGTTAGAGCATTACTATGAGAGGAAGATGAAAGGTTTATTTGAACTCAAATTGGGAAGCAAATGATGGATGAGTACGAGAAAAGGTTCTTTGAATTGCTGAAGTATGTGGACTTCATAAAGGATGAGAAGGTCAAAATCCAAAGGTTTTTGAGTGGGTTACCCTCTTTCTATAGTGACAATATACAATATGATAAACCCATAACTTTGGAGGAGACCATAAGGAGAGAAAAACATCTTTATGAACATAGCAAAGGGAGGTCAGTCTTCTAAAAATCTTGGAATGAAAATATGAGGGGTAAGAAAGAGCAAAGACAAAAATGTTTTAAGCCACCCTTTTTCAAGAGCACCTCCCAAGCAAATTAGCAAGGACAATTAACCCAAAATGAGCACAAAACAACATATTCATTTGGGAAAAGGCCAAGGCAATAGTACAATGTTGGGGATGTGAGGGAAATCACTTATATAGGGAATGCACTCACAAAGGATAAAGAATGAGGGTTGTTCACAACATTCAAGAGGATGCAACAATTTAAGATATGGGAGTAAGCATGCAAAGGATTTATGAAGCCTTGGACAACAATCAAGCAGAGTATCAATCCCCCATGATTGAAGTAGAAGGTAATATTGATAACCAACCCATAACAATTTTAATTGATTAAGGAGCTATCCATAGTTGCACAAAATCTAACAGTGTTTAAAGATTCCACTTGCAAAGGAGTAAGCATAAGAAATCTTGGTTAGTTCAATTAGCCATAGGGGCTAAAAGGAAGATCGATGAGTTGTTTAAAGATTGTCCAATAGACATGAATGGACCCAACACAAAGGTGGATGTCAACATCGTTCCATTGGGTTCATATGATTGTCTAATTGGCATGGATTGGTCGGAAAAACACCATGTTGTCCTAGACTGTTACAACAAGACCATAACTTGTCTTAATGAGGGAGGGCACCAGGGCAAGATTCAAGGCATTTAAAGAGTTGTAGTTGTTAGAGAAATTTCAGCCATGCCGTTGAAAAAAAGTTTCAAGAGACAATGTCAAATTTTTGCAGCCCATATGGAAGAGGCAACTAGAGATAAAGTGGCAAGTATTGAAGAACATTTGGTTTTGAGGGATTTTGAAGATGCTTTGGGGAAAATCCTAGGATTTCCCCTAGAGAGAGAAATTGATTTCTCTATTGATTTGGTGCCAAGAGTTTCCCCAATGTCCAATACACCTTACAGAATGGGCACACTAGAACTTAAAGAGTTGCATATGAAACTTGAAAATATTTTGAAGAAGGGGTATATATGCCCAAGTGTGTCACTTTGGGGAGCGCTAGTTCGTTTTCTAAAGAAGAAGGATGGAACCTTAAGGCTATGTATTGATTTCATACAACTAAATAAGATCACCATAAACAACAAATATCATTTTCCAAGGATTGATGATTTATTTTGTTAGCTAAAAGGTGCAATAATGTTTTACGAGATTGATTTGAGATAAAGTTATCATTAGGTGAGGACAAAGGAAGAGGACATCAACACGACAATATTTAGGACAAGATATGGGCATTATGAATTCACAATAGTGCCATTTGGGATATCAAATGCCCCAGTAGTTTTCATGTGTCTGATGAATGGAGTGTTCATGGAGTACCTGGACAAGTTTGTGATTGTTTTGTTAGATGATATTCTCATCTACTCAAAGACAAAACAAGAGCATGAGAAACATTTGAGAATGGTGTTGCAAGTTTTGAGAGAGCATAAATTGAAAGAAAAACTAAGTAAGTGCACATTTTATCAAAAGAAGATTCACTATGTGGATAATAGATGCACTATGTGGGGCATATTATTTTAGCAGATGGGATAGAAGTTGATCCCGAGAAGATAGGGGCCATTAGAGCATGACCAATTCCAAGGAATGTGGCAGATGTAAGATCATTTATGGGTCTTGTTAGTTATTACTAAAGATCCATAAAAGGGTTTTCAAAGATTGCAATCCCAATCACTTCTTTGCAAAAGAAGGGAGTGAAATTTGAATGAACTTCCAAATGTGAAGAAAGTTTTTAGCAGTTGAAAGATATATTGACAATCGCACCCATATTAAAGATTTCATATCCAGATGAATATTTTGTAGTGTGCACATATGCATGCAAGGAAGGGCTCGATGTAGTCCTCTGTAAAAAAGATCATGTGTTGTACTATGAGTTTAGAAAACTAAAAGAGCATGAAAAGAATTATGCTACAAGTGACTTGGAATTAACAATCATTCTACATGCACTAAAAATGTGGAGACCTTACCTCATGGATCGAAGATTTGAACTAAGGACAGACCATTGTGGTCTGAAGCATTTGTTTGGACAACCAACGTTAAATTCCAAATAAGCTAGATGGATAGAATTTACGAGTGAATATGACTTTGAAATAAAGCATATCAAAGGAAAGGAAAATCAAGTGGTTGATGCACTCAACATAAGATCTCATGAAATGCATATTTCAACCATTAGCATGTTCAACACAGATTTAAAAGACAAAATTTTAGAGGCTGGAAATTGAACTCAACAATATCTAAAAATAAAAGAGACATTACAACAAGGCAATTTACAAGATAAATTTAATTATTATGAGTTGAAAGAGGATAGAATCCTCATGTATAGGGGAAAAATATATGTGCCAAATTCAGGAGAACTGAAAAATATAGTGTTGAGGGAAATACACAATGTTCCATATGTTGGGTACCCAGGATATCAGAAGACAATTGCAGCTGTAAGAAGCCAATACTTTTGGCTTGGAATGAAGAAAGAAGTGGCTAATTACATAGCCAACTTCTTAGAATTCCAAAAAATGAAGAGAGAGCATAGACATATAGGAGAGCTGCTACAACCATTTCCCATTCTTGAGTGGAAACATGAAGTGGTTTGTAAAGTTGCCCAAAACAATGAAGTATCATGATTCCATCATAGTGGTGGTGGATAAATTAACAAAATATGCACATTCTATTCCTGTGAAGACTACACACAAGACAACAAATATTGTAGATATTTACATGAAGGAAGTTGCCATGCTACTCGGAGTGCCTAAGGAAATAGTTTTATACATATATTCCAAGTTTACATCCAAATTCTGGCAAGTTTTATTCAAAGGTTTTGGGACAAATATGAAACTTAGTACAACATATCACCTAGAGTCAGATGTGAAAACAGAGAGGATCAACAAAATAATTGAACACATGCTCAAAATGTATGTGATGGAGGAACCATCAAAGTGGAAAGACTACATCCACTTACTAGAGTTTTCTTACAATAATGGGTATCAAGCCTCTTTAAAAATCATCCCATTTGAAGCATTGTATGGCAAGAAGTGTAACACACCAATGAGTTGGGATAACCCAACATATAGAGCTATCATTGGGCCATATTTGCTATGGGAAATGAAAGAGMAAATGGCAAAGATTAAGCATAATTCAAAGGTTKCCAGGGACAGGTAGAAAAGTTATGCAGACAAGAACATAGTTTTTAGACATTTCAAAGTGGGTGAACATGTTTTCCTAAAAGTGAAAGTGTTGGCACCCAAACTTTTGGGTCTAGTTTTGTGCACGCGCACAAACAAAAGTTGTGCACGCTCATACAATAGATTTGTGAGTGCCTAAGGAGATGCGCTAAAGAATTCCATAGTGAACACATCATACTAGGTTTTGTTAAGGAGCACACCAAGTCTAAAGGCGGTCAAGGGCATGCCATTTTGAGTTTTTTTAGTTGTGTCGGAAACGAAGAAGACGCTTGTCGGAAGCAAGAAAGAAATCACCAGGATATCTCCCGGAATGATTGTTGCCAACAATAGATGAAGACGTGGCCCAACCAGAAGATGAGATGGCTAGGTAGTTAAGATTTCCCTTGATGCAAAGAACCTACATGGAGCCCTAACAAGTACCAGAAGTGTGCAAGGCTGTTAGATCAAACAAGCAAGTGGAGAAGAATAATGAAGGATAACACTCCCCAACATAAAGACATATAAAAACAAGCTCTCAGTTAAAAAAAGAGGCTGATTAAT
>JASDQU010374659.1:28249-40384 GCA_032191745.1 Picea mariana
AGGAGTTTATCCATAAGTTTTTGGAGGTATACTTGGAGGTATCAGTTGATTGTTGGGCAATTGTATAAGTTGGGTGCAAATGGAATCCTATGTTGTTGTTCTTTAGTACATAAATGAGATTCCATCCTATATGTGACACAAGAAGGAATTGTTGGGGGCCACAACCCTGACAAGGCTACTATGCGCAAGGTTCTACACGTTGGACTCTAGTGGCCCTCTCTCTTCACCAATTCTAAGGACTACTGCAAGTGCTACGATGTATGTTGACAGGTGGGAAATCCCTATCGAAGAGATGATCTCCCCCTCTTCTCATTGACTGAACTTGAACCCTTCGACAAATGGGCCATCAACTTTGTTGGACCTATCAATCTGCATGCATGGTGCATTGGTGCGCCCTACATTATCACTACCACAAAATATCTGACAAGATGGGATAAAGCCACACCAGTCAAGGATTGTACGACTAAGACCGTGGCACACTTCATTTTTGAAAATATTATCACCCGATTCAGATGTCCATGAATACTAATGAGTGAATAGGGCTCACACTTTCTAAATGCGACCATCCAACAACTCACTCAAGAGTTCACGATCCATCACCAGAAGAGCACTTCGTATCATCCTCAAGCTAATGGTACAGTGGAAGCTTTCAATAAAATTTTGGAACATGCCTTAACAAAAGTTTGTTATGTGCAGTGTGATGATTGGGATCAACATATCCTCGTAGTTTTATGGGATTACCGAACCACATGCAAAAGGCTAACTAAGCACACACCTTTGAAATTAGTTTATGGGAAGGAAGCAGTCATGCAATTAGAATTTGTGGTTCCAAGCCTCTGAGTCGCACTCATGACTCATATGATCGATGATTAGTCCTTCTAGCATAGGCTGGAAGAGCTTATGGAACTCCAGGAAGATCGTATAATGGAAGGATTCAACCAAGTAGTGGAAAAAGACAGACAAAATTCCTAGCACGATCGTAACATTCGACAAAAAAACTTGCAGCAAGGATTTTTAGTTCTCTTATATTACAGTAAATATTCCTAGCATCCTGGTAAGTTACGTATGCACTGGTTAGGCCTGATCTGCCTAGTCTACATCATTGAAGCAAGTGTCGCCAAGATGGAAACTCTACAAGGACAACCACTCAAAGGTCTCATTAATGGTAGTAGGTTGAAAGTGTACTACGACCCTCAAGGGTCAACTGCTAGTTAGTCTTATTGTTAGACTTTACAGGGCACTGCAACAATATTAATATAGATTGTATAGTGGTTTGTATAGTTCTTAGTCGCATAAATTTAAATTTACTTTTGACAGCACAAGCATTTCAGCTTCGCAGGGAAGATCCTTCCAGTGACAGGTGAAGGCAAATCATCAAGAATGCAAATTGCGAAGGCCTACTTGCACAAGTTTTGTGGCATGCATGTTCAACATAGGTCACTTAGTTATTGATCCACTTTTTTACCACTTCCATTCTTTAAAAGGCTGACAGTCCCAGATGGGACATTGRCTTATGCACCAAGTAACTATGTAGCATCACATTCTCCAATAATCCYGTATAGTACGACTCTTCCCTAGCTACCCTCTCATGGCAGTCCCAGATGGGACATTGGCTTATGGACCAAGTAACTATCTAGCATCACATTCTCCGATAATCCCGTATAGTACGACTCTTCCCTAGATACCCTCTCATGGCGTGCCTTAGCCGAATATTTAGCGTTTATTTATCACCAGCTCAGCCTAGCAGCCCTAGAGGCTCATCTTCCCTCCACTACATCCTGCTTTGTATATCTTACCCTGCGCAGCCCAACCCTAGTCCTCTCTTGTCTCATACTTGCAAACCCTCGCTTTCTAAACACTTAGAATTTTTCTCATAGATGCCCCACTTCCCCCTACACCCATTGATGCTTGCTTCTACACCATGCTTCATGCCCTTCGTTGTTCAAAAAGGACCCTTCCCAGGGACTCGCCCGATGCCCTCCTTAGCACCTCTTGAACCACTTCTTCCTAGGACCAAGCAAGTCTAGTCAAGTTCTTTTCAGACACGCCATTTATGCTATCCCTACCATCACGTCCTATAACCACTTCCAGAACCCCCAGAATTCGACCGACCGAGAATTCCTACTCGGTCTGGCTGCCCCAGAACAACACAATGAGCAACAAATGATGCTCTCTCTTGAGGGAGATGCGCTTCTCAGTCATAGTTCACCACAGACACTAGCGAATGTCCCATCTCAAATAATGGGACATAATCACAACTGTCCTACGCAATGAAGATCCGCTCTTCCTCCGAATTTTCCTCACTAATTATGTAGCGGTTGGCTCAAGGACAATCTAGGTAAAACTGGTGGGGGCCTGTTGGTACCCAAAGTTTTGGGTCCAGTTTTATGTGCGCAAAAAAATGAAAATTGAGTGCGCTCATTCAATAGTTTTGTGAGCGCATAAGGAGATGTGCGAAGCAATACCATAGTGCATGCATCAAATCGGGTTTTCTTAAGCAACACACTAAGTCTAAAGGCGATCAAGGGTGAGTCAGTATGATTTTTGTCAGTTGCGCTGGAAACCAAGAAGACGCCCACCGGAAGCAAGAAAGGAATCACTATGATATCTCCCAGAATGATTGCTGCTAGCAATCGATGAAGACATGGGGTGACCATAAGATGAGTTGGCCAGGAAGTTAAGATTTCCCCTGATGCACAAAACCTATGTGGAGCACTGGCAAGTACCATAAGTGTGCGAGGTTGTTAGATCAGATAAACGAGTGGAGCAAAAAAATGAAGGACAACACTCCCCAACATAAAGAGATATAAAAGAAAACTCTTTTCTCAGAAAAGAGGCTGGTAAATTTCTGAATGCATCAATCCTAGAGCTCTAAGTTAGCCTATTGTAAACCTGTGTTGTATGGAGAAGTCTCATGTGTCTTGTATCTATTTGAATATTAAATCTCAACGCAAGGAACATACTGTTGTATTCCCATTGTTTATATAGTAATGAGATGAAGTCTTATGGTTGTTCAACCCAATTATTCAACACAATGTATATATTTAATATGATGGAATACGTCTAGTAATAAAGATATGGAATTTCTATTCTATCCTATGTTTTTTATGAATGAGTAACACCTATGAGTGATTGTTTTTTAATTATTAGTCCTTGTTAGATTATCATATATGAGTTACATGGATTCCATTTACAATACTGTTAGTTATGTTTGATCATCCATCTTCGACACAAGACCTTATGGTCTCTATGATCTTCTCAACATCTCAGGTGAGACCTTCCCGGGCCTCGGCCAAGGATTGATATGCCGGTTCTTAGGGGTTTTTATTGGACACGCTCTGGATGAAGCCTGGGTCACAAACACCCTAGTGTTAAGAAGGTCAATGTGCACACAAGCGTGTACTGAAACAACGACACTTCTCAATGCCAATAGAAAGAGAAAAAAAGTTTGAGAAGATTGGGTTTTTGCAAAAAATTGTTAGCAAGATAGGGCTGGTAAAGGGTCAATGCACTTGCTATGGTCCTGAAGATGTAACATGGGAGCACGACAAAACTATGCGGGAATAATACCCACAATTTTTTGTCAATTTTGAAGAAAATAAAAGCTAAAAATGTAAGACTCTATTTTTGGGCAACTAGAGTTCTGAAACCACATCTCAGAATTTTGGTCACCTATGTTGATAGCCTTGATAAAATAATGGTGCAGCTTGATGGACTTGGATAAATGAAGCAGGCACATTCCAAGGGTCGACAGGGCAAGAAGAACGAGATATTTTGGTTGGAATTGTTGTTGGAGAGTAAACATATTGCAAAATTTTATTTTATTTTTTGAATATTATGATGTAAATTTGTATATGTTGTTAGCATGGTGTTGTGCATTGAGGATGGTGCACAATTGTAGGGGAGGGGAATGTAACATCCCCACTATAATATCTAGTTTAATTAATGCATAATGTAGAAATGAATGTGGATATGTCCAAGCGATGTAATATGCGAAATGTATTTTTTGATTTTAATAAAAATAATGCGATGCTAGTTGTTGGGAATATGTACAGAGATGGGGGTTGATTAATTCACAAGAGAGGGGAATGCCTGGGAATGTCTAAGAGGGCCCTCAAGGTGGGGGGAATTAATTGTGGGTATTAATTCAACCCACATTTCTGAATTTTATTATCTTCTGGGTCAACCATCTATTTTTTGTTTGAGTGTATGAGAGCCCAATCACTGATTACTTGTCAGAGGGTGGGTGTAGAAGTCACATCCCATAGTTTTTGGAATCATGGGGATGAATTACAATCAACATTGGGTAGAGTGAGCATTCAATTGTCTCAGGAAAAAAAAGGAAATTCGTATGAGGAGAATAGGTATTTTTTCGAATTCAGTGTTGGAATGAACAAAAAGGGTAGAGCAAGGAAAAAAGAGCACCAAAGCTAGAGCAAGGAGGATGGCGAATTCTAGAGCACGCTGGAGAATTTTTGGACCATTTTGGAGTTGGAAATTGAACATCCAGGTTTTCAGGCTCGAAGAGTGAACTCTTGAATGATTTTCACTGCGACAACAAGCGTTTTTTGTTGTTTTCCTCTTAGTTTTCATTGCAGTGAGTTTCTCTTGAGTTCCCAGCAAAGATATTCTTGGTTACCTATGCCAGAGACACCTTGATAAATCAATAGGATACCCATTGGATTGAGAGCAGTGAAGGGGTACATTCCTTGGGTTGGGCAAGTCGAGAGGAAGAGAGCTAGAGGAAATTTTGGCTAGCTGTAGGAGAAGACCATTGGGTTGTGATTTATTGAGCTGTGAGTGGACTATGAGAGGTACCCTTCTTTTTTGGATTCCTAGCCCCAACTCGGGGGTGACTTGTTGTTGAAATATGGAACAACAAGTCTATGGTTGGGTGGAATGTTCGTCCCAAGCAACTGGTTGCACAAACTTTCTTTTAAAGATAAATGTTCATCTATTATCCGAGTTTTCTTATGAGTCTTGTGGTTGTGCATTTTACTCTGTAAATGAGAATGGTTTTATGTGCTATTATAAATGATTTATTAACTACATTCATGCTCATTTAGGATGCTATAGATGCATTTAATTATGTGTATCATAATCTAGTTAATTATGTGTATAAATGGTGGTTAGTAAGCCACAAGAAATGAATTAGCAAATTATTTTTTGATTTTATGTGTATTCTGCATAGTAATGTTCCTCAATTAATCTGGGGGACATTATAGGCCCTAGCTTTGCGATAACCTTAAGAATGGGTTCTTTCTCTAACAATAAGATAAGACGATGTATTTTTTTCTTTGATCCTCTAGGATCCCTGATGTGGTGTCGAGTGAGGTATCCATAATGGTAGAGATGGACTTAGCAATGATACGAAAAATATCCCAGGTACAATATATAGACACAACGACAGAGGTTGCAAGGTTGAAATTCTTAGCACATAAGTTGACGAACTCAAGGAATGGGTAAGCCTGAAAGATGATATTCCGAGCTAGTCCTAAAGACTAGTACAAGGTTCCTTCCTTCTTTTACAAGAATTGACCATAGGTAGCTCCTATCAACTAGCAAAAGGAAGAATATTGAAGGACTGGAGAAGCTATTTTGGTGAATTAATCAATAAAAGGAGGAATTTGAGAGGAGGAGACGTATCAATGTAGTGGCTAGAGGATATGGCCAAAGACTCTTTTAAGAATGTTTTCATAGCCCGTGTCATGGTGGATTTTATTTTCTTATATTAAATTTACCAAGTAAGGTTATTAGGATGACTTACCCAGTAAAAAATGCTAACACCTAAATGGCAGAAGAAATTGTTGGCTCAAATGTAGGTGGAAGGGTGAAATTTTACTTGTGGGATCATGATTTATTGAGAATTTCAACTTTCATCACAAGAGCTTACTCCCTTCCTTTAATACTTCACATAATGTCAAGTATGGTGAGTATGAAGTTTTAAAGGCTACATTCTATGGGACATGCAAACATTCATTATTGGATTTGTGAATTGAATGACATTTTGTACAAAATATGCCATTAATAGAGTGGGATAGGACACGTGGTGAGTTATTATTGGGCAGAGAAATCTGATGATGGGACCCCTGAGCTGAATCTGCATGTTATCGATCAATCATGATTCTTGATTAGAGAATTTCCCATTGACTTAATCTCGATCATCAATTTTGATCGACGTATGAAACCATTGTCATCAATATTTCTTAGTGGTGATGCACATTTTTACACTATCGGTGGGTGGGGTGTACCCCCATTGATTGTTTGTAAACCCTAGAACTAGTATATAGGTAAAAAATTGATCATCCATGTGTCTTGAGACCTTTTACTTTGAGACTCCTAAGATTCCCATGGGAACCACTAGAGTCGTTTATTTGATATGTCATAAAAAACTTAAGCTATTCACTATACTTCAAAAGGTCAAGCATTCTTTTTCGTTGATTGTCTATGAGACACGAAATATCATGCCATCAATCTGTCCCCGGGGGGGATTATTGACCATTTGCGATGTTTTAATTTTTGGGCCCCCACCTTCTTGACCTCCCATGAGAAGTTATGAGTCGTAGATCTKCCCCAGTGGGGCGAAATTTAGTCATTCATGGTGCTTTTCTCATTTGGACTTCTGATGAACCCAACCATTGTGGAGAATTATGGACCAATGATCCTTTATGGTGGCTATAATCAARGGTGTTCGTGATGGTTTACCTTGTTTGAGTCGCTGATGAATTCGACTGTTGCAAACACACCCCAACAGTTGATATCTCTGAAYGATGATATTATAGGTTATTCACAATACTCATCACAAATTTAGGCCCTCGATGGACCAATCTATCGTGAAAGTTTTTGGATTTTTGATTTGTCTTTTGTGGGAAGATCCCTGACCATTCGTGGCTCTTTGGAATTTTTGGCCCTGTAGATGGAGCATCCCCACAAATGGAATTGAACCATTGATTTGTTTTTATGGCGAAGAGCACTGTTGATGTTTAGATTGGTCAAGATCCAAACAACAACCTCACAAAGATAAAATCCCTCTGCGTTTTTATAGAGGTGATACTCCTTTGTTATAGGCTGAAAGTTGTAGCTTGATAATCTTGGATTGGCCTTTCAAATGGGAGAATACTAAACAACAAATCCCAAATATTTATTGCTTTAGTTTGTATGTAAAATGGTTCTTGATAACTAGATTTCTCTTTGAGTGGAGAATTTGCTTGGAAATGGACCAAGGAGTTTCTTTACAATAAAAAGATAAATATCAAAATAATTATGTGCTCAACTCCATTATAACACCCCTCTGAAACACATGCAAGCTGAAGATGCATCCATGTTTTCTCACAAGAAAAATAGTGAAATGGTGTTGATCACTTCAGAGAACTTCAAATGAGTTGTGCATTCTAAACTAAAAAGAATTTGATAGGCATACTCCAAAAATCTCATACTCATAAATCCCAAAGTTTGAGAAATCATTGGAGTTATACCTCGCAGTAGTTCTTTGTGGAGTTTAATACATATAAATATCTCACATTGCAAAGCATTTCAGTAAATTAATTGACTAATGCTAAAAAATAAAGCTTTCCAAACGCAAGGATTAAACCTCCATGAATCAATTAAACAATGTTGGCCTACATTTATCAGTCATATCTATGATTGTAAAATACTCGCATTGATATTTTTAGGAAGAGCCTTGGAAGAATAAAAGGAAAAACACTCAAAAAACTCAGCCTTATGCTTGATCTTTGATATGCAAACAAAAAACTTTGAGAGAAATTGTGTAGAAGAAGAAGAAAGAAAAATRGAGATCTATATTTGCTGATGAGAGAGTTGGTTGCATCTCGAAGGATGAACAATGCTATCTTGATTATCTCACCACAATGATCTTCCAACCTTTTCATTGATGGTGCTCTCTTTCTTTTAAAATCCATTCCTAATGCTTCTTTGAAGTAGTTAGGGTAGTGCATGGGTACCATGTCTCCCATGTGTCTTAGAATTAAACTTAGGAAAATATGTTAAGGGAGAGCAACATAATATGAAGAGAGGGGAGGTATGATGGGGTAGTGCATGTGTGTCTTAGAATTAAACTTAGGAAAATATGTTAAGGGAGAGTAAGTAGAATATGATGAGAGGGGAGGTATGGCGGGGTAGTGAAGCATGGTGGGGTAGTGGGTATGGCGGGGTTAGAGATTAGGTCCGAGGGTATGGGAGTATGGAAGGGTGGAGAGGTATGAGAGATGTGAGTGTGGTGGGTTCCCAGGGAAGGAGGTTAAATAAAGTTTGGAAAATATGTTAAGGGAAGAGTATGGGAGAAGGGAGAGAGGGGAGGTATGGTGGGGAGTGGAATGTGGTGGGGTCGCGGGGTGTGAGGTATAGCGGGGTAGGAGTGAAGAAGGGGGAATGGGAAATTGAGTGTGGAGTGAGATGGGGAGAGGGGATCGATATTAGGAGTGAGAGGGGAGATGAGAAATGGAGTATGGATTCCCGCAAAGCACAATGTGAGACTAAGTATGAGAAACTTGAGAATGAGAATGTGAGAGATTAAGTATAAGAGACTTGCGAGTAAGACTAAGTATGAGAGAGAAGTAAAAGTTAATGGATAAGAGTGGAAGTTGAAAATGGCTAAGTATGGGGAATGAATAACGAGTTGTTCGAGAATATGAGATGAAGGGAATATGAAAGTATTCTTGAGACTAAATATAAGAGAGGAAACTTAGTATTGAGAGAAAAATCAGCTATGTTGCACATGTAAGAAGTGCCTTTTCATGGAAGATCGGGTGGTTGGAAAAAACCATGAGTATCTTAGGCATATAGACTCAGATTTTGATTATGCAAAATGAATAAAGAAACTGAGACTAAGGAATACACCATGAACTGATGATCATACAAAAATTCCTACTTCTTTATTTATTTATTTATTTATTCCAAAGAGTAGAAAATCTAGGTGATCAAAATTTTGTCAACAAGCACCACCATCGATCTAATTATGCCTAAAATACATGCTTGTCGTTCACTGCGCTCCAACATCAATCCCTTAGAAATTTTTGTAGGCATTGGGTATCCACCTAGTGAACCTGTGACATAGCACTTGCATTTGTGGGATATTAAATAATACCCCTAATTTCACTAGATATTGAAAAATACCTCCCATAATCCTTTTGTTGAACCCTCCTCCCAATACATCTTTCCAATAAAAAAACCCTTATTTTTATTAGATATCCCATATTTTTAAGAGATTCCCCTTTTATACCCCCCAATACCTATAACCCTTGCGTACCTTGCATCACCCCCCCCAATACCTACAATATATTGACCCTATTTTTCACAATTTAAAAACCCCCTTTATGAATGAACGCGATAAGATATTGGTCAACAAGGTGAAGCCCTCGTGCACCCCCCACCATGATTCATAGTTACATTGCCATGAACATAAAGTGGAGGTCGACGAGCTCAATGGGATTTTTCTAAGAGGGATATGAGAAAGTAAAAACCAAAAATTTTAGGTAAGAAAAGGAAAAGAAGGCTTGTTGTCAAAATGGAAAACGAGGGATACTCTAAGAAATTTGTGCTGGGACCAATAGATCAAATTTTTTGGTAGGGGTGTCCCAATGGGACAACAACCTTGGTTCATGTTTTTTCATTGGCACGCTTTGTGTCTACCCATATTTCATGTGTCATTTTTATGTCACTAGTGCATCATATTTGTGTCATTACACAACACCCAAAAAACAAAAATTGCTATTATTTTTGGAGTAAGACCCAGATCGGTAATTGCATCCGAAGGTGTGTCATATGCATTGTATTTTCATGTAGTCGAGTTAAATGTGCATAAATGTAGCATCAATCTGTTGAATCTTGGGCATCGTAATCGTGTCATCACAATGTCTCTAGTAAAAACAATAAGTTTCATGAAATTGTTATCATATTTGCACACAATTTCAACATCATTGTTTTAGGGAGTTCCAAGTAATCCTTGACTGGGGAGGGTATTCGAAACAAGGAATTGTATATGTGGTATTAATGATTCGATTCATCATTATTTTTATAGGATTGAATTCTTTCTCATTAGTGTTCCTCAAGATGCTTTCAAATGTTTGGTTTAAAAATAAATTATAAGACCTTAAAAATATTTTATTAATATTATTTATTTATTTATTTTGTTAGCAAACATGTCTATTTCTATTGATCACAATGAAGAGAAATTGTAAAAAATCCATTTACTATTGGCCTGCCATCGGGAAACCAAACCAACAGCAGTGGTATAAGTCAGTTATCCATAAATTTTGATTAAGATTATGAACTCTAACTATTCTAGTGTTACTATTGAGCCAGTCTAGAATTCTAATATTCATGATATAGTGATAATATAAACGCCCAAGAAACATGCACAAGATTAGCAAAAGTTCCAACATACAAAAATTAGTTTATAGGGGTGCCACCCGACCCTAAATACTTCCCATTAGTCAGAGGTTGGGGAGTGCCATGAGGCTGAGCAGTGTCCCGATGAACATGAGGAGGAATCCTTGAGTTGATATCTTTGAGTTGGAGCATTAGTTAATCCAACCGCAGGAGAACTTCCTGATGTGCCTCATCCTAGTCCTATAAAATCCTGCCAACGAGCGTCTTGATGTGCCAATAGAGATCAACTATTTTCCAATACTTGGTATGTCACACTTTGGAGCATACTGGGTTAGGGATCCAGTTGCTCAATTCTACATCTATTTCCCAGTCATGGATAGTTCTTGTTTCTAGGCGGATGGTGTTCTCAACATTCACAATTTCATCTCTGATATGAGGAGGGGTATGTTCCCACAATTCATTGGTTGAGGCACAAGCTTCCTGCTGTACCCTGGTGTTGACAGGTCATGGGACTGAATTGCAAGAGTTGGAGGGGTCGTGTTGAGACCTATGGTCGCGACGATAGTCCAAACGATACCCGTGTCCAGGCGACATAGCGAAATGTAGAGGGACGAAGTTAAATGACAGGGAGGCGAGAGCCAACTATAGGTGGAAATTTTGTCAGAGGGCGAGAGCATAACATACACAAAGGGGAGAGACAACGTCCCTTTTTATCATTTTTCAAGCCACAACGTCCCGAGATCCCAACAATAAGCAATGATACTAAGTCGACGAGCTTGTCCTTCACATTCTTGGATTTGCGAGCCAGTTGGGGTGGCCCTGCTTTTGGAATGATAGAATTTGCGATTGGTCGGAGTCATATCAATGTTGGTGGACAAGGTGGAGAGTACCCACCATAATTGGTAATAAACTCTTCATTAAAACCCATATCTTAGGCATTAATCTCGTTCTCCTCTGCATCCTCCAACTACATGTGATCTGATGTCGCTGAATGGGTTGTGCATGGGCTGACCACATGCTAGTTGGGTCCTGAATTGATTGTCGTTCGAGTCCTTGACACCCATTCGAGGGTTTATTAATATTTACTAATTGGTAAAAAAATTACAAAATTTAATTAATAATACTATTTTATTCTTATTAATAATTGAATTTGAATAATATTAAGTTACACAAGTTTTAAAATAATTTATTAACAATTATTATTTTTAATTGATAAAAATTATTATATTTAATTATTAAAGATGATTTAATAATTATATTAAATAATCATTAATAAAATTAATATTTTTATTAATTAAAAAAATCATTTAATAATTAATACTTATTTCTATTAAAATTACTTAATAAAATTAATATTTTTATTAATTAAAAAATAATTTTAATTAAAAAAAATTATTTAATAATTAATACTTATTTCTATTAGAATTATTTAATAAAATTAATATTTGTATTAATTAAAAAATAATTTTAATTAAAAAATTATTTAATAATTAATACTTATTTCAATTAAATTATTCAATGATTAATACTAATTATTATTAAAGATTACTGAATAACTAATACTGTTTTTTTTCCTCAGCTTTACAGAGCTCAATGTGGAGGCAGATTTGATGTCTAAAGAGGCTCTCCAACTGAATGCGGATTATTATGTTATATACGAGGTGAAAGAGGGTGTGATTAAATAAAAAAAAAAATTAATTCTAGAAAATGGATGAAATTTGCATTTCTCCTTAGTGCCCTTTCCTACGAATCCATGATGTTTCTCACTCCATGATGAAAGTTTTTTTT
>JASDQU010374659.1:41176-58559 GCA_032191745.1 Picea mariana
TAATATCATAGTTTCAAACATATTTAAAATTTCAAAATATGTGTCAACTATCTCGGTATATTTCACATATATTTAAAAGTTATAGCACAATAAACAAAGAGTCTGTGTGCATAAAGTATGATAAAAACACATATTTGTAAAACATAAGAGAAATTGAGCTTAAAAAAACACACACCCGCTAAGGGCTTCTTACTAGATGTCTCCCTAAAGAGAATGCTCCATAGTTGTGTTTGCATTTGCATTCAATGGAAAAAATCTATATTTTTATTAATATAACAAAAATACATAGTTAGATGCACATGAAATTCCTAAGTGTTGTTGAGCCATTTACATGACATTATTCCTATGTCCAACCCATCATCGGGAAAAGAAGAAGAAGCTTGTTTCTATTGGTTATATCTTTAGTCTCTTAAAAAACTAAAAAGTGATTCAAAGCAGTAAATTAACCATTCATCCAATAAATTGTGAAAGCCCATCATTATGCAAAATCTGAGATAAAATATTGAAAACACCGAAGTTTAGGTCCATGGTTCATGATTATATTATGCAGTGTGTGCATTATAAATTATTGAAATAATCTAGGTTTCTCGGTCCAACCCAACTCCAGTTTTAGAGAGCCCATCTGCAACATTGCTCTTGTCCCTATAAATATGAGAAAGATGTAAGAAGATTGTGAACTTCATCATACAAGGGTCATAATGTAAAATTCCCAAGGGCAATTTCTTTGCACATCCATTTGATAACCAACATCGAGTCTCCAAAGATTTGTAATTGGGTTACACCAAACTCTTGAGTTAGTTCCAGAACTAGCTTTAAATCCATCATTTCACAGAAATTATTGGTTTATTGACCAAATCCAACTTCAAAATAAATATTGTGATATGATGGTAGGTATAGTATGCTTCCTAAACCTCCCTTAGAGAGGTTCCTCTGTGAAGCACCATCTAAAAAATCCCATGGAATGTTTTTATTTATTTCCACTTCATCTTGCCTACGAGGGATAGTTTTTTTTCCTACACCTGTGGATATGAATTTAAAATATTGATGGCCTATACGATACATTTGAGAGGAAGTGTCTCTTTGTCTTCAAACAACTTTAGATTTCTGGCAAGCCATACTCCCCAGGCTATGTTGAGAGGTAGTTCTTTGATCTTGGAAGTCTCCTTTTGGTTGCACCATGTTCTGAAGGCCTCTTCAAGACTTATTCTTTCCCAAAATTTCCCAATTCCTATTAAAATTTCCACCTCTTTCCAAACCTCCTTGGAGTATGGACATTCTAGCAAGAAGTGAGCAATAGTTTATTTTGCTTGATGACATTGGCAACACCATCCTCACCGTATATAATTCCTCTTCTGGAGAACATCTCATGTGGGTGCCTTGTTGAATAAACTCAACCACATAAAGATCTTATTTTTTGTGGGACATTTTAATTTCCATATTATTTTCCATCACTGGGTCTATTTGTCTTCTCTCCCATCTTCCACTAGTGTTTTATATCCTAATCTAGGAACAAATTCTCTAGTAAGATTCAAAGACTAGATTAGTTGGTCCTCTTCTTTATTGAGTCTAACATTGTTGTCTATCAGGAGGTGTGTGTATCTTTTTCATTCCTCTACATAATTCCCCCCCAATCCAATTTCTTCCCAAGTTAATCATTGTTGGTGCCAAGTAGTGGTCCTTTCCTAGTTTGCAACCTGTTAGAGATTGAAGTAACCTTTGTTCCTTAATTCTTGAATCATTTAGAGTGGAAGATCGTGCTTACCTTTTCTCCCTATCCAGGGGTTAAGACTGATTTGTAATTTATCCCCTTTTCAATTTACCAAATCAACAATTTCCAACCAAACAAACAACGCATATAATACCTTTCTAGATTATTGAGGCATTATTATGTTGTTTGATAGGACTTCTGATCCAATCCTCCACTATATTAAGGGCTATATAATTAAGTCTTAATACCTAGTCCCACAAACACATTCCTTGAATTAGCCTCCACACATTTTTTGTAGCAAGAGCCTTTGAAAAGAGAAAGGGATTTTTGAGGCCCCATCCTCCAAAGGATTTTGGTAATGCAAACTTTTTCCATGAGGCCAACACCAAACCTTTATTTTTTTGGTCTGTATGCCATATAAACTTGTACCAAATTTTTCGGATGGTTTCAAGAACACCTTTTGGGATCCAAGCAGGCAATATCCAATAGAGTGAAATTGCTTCAAAAACTGCTTTTACCAAAACCATACGATCTCCACTGGACAACCATTTGTTGCACTGGGTGTTTATTTTCTTCTCCACTTTCACTATCAGATACTACCAATCACATTTTTTTATATTGGTTTGGATTCAAATAGAAGCCCAAATATTTCAGATCCCATTCCAGATAAGTCGCCTAAAAGGGAAATAATTGAGTAATAAAAAAAATTTCCTGCTCAGATATCCCCCATAAGGTCATCAAATATTTTTCCATATTAATGATCATTCTAGTTGCTTTACAAGATAACTTTCTGATACCCTTGAATTTCTCAATGACCCTTTTGGTACCTTCACAAAATATCATAATATTGTTTACAAATAGTAGATGTGTGATATTTCACGAAACTTGATAAGGAACCCCCTTTATACTACCATTTCCTTCTGCTTCTTCAAGTAGCATACTTAAACCTTAAACTACTAAAAGAAAGAGAAKGGGGGATAGGGGACACCCTTGTCTAATGCCCCTCCTTGATATAAAGAAAAAGCTCATTGATTCATTTATAAGAAAAACAAAGATACCGAGGAAATGCAACTCATTATCCAGACAACGAATTGGTGAAAAAAATCCTAAATGTATGAAAATAAGTATAATGTAAAGCCAACTTACCCTATCATAGGCTTTGGATGGGTCCACTTTCATCACTATCGATCTTTGAATTCTAACATTTATTAAATGAATGCATTCTTGTGCTACTCCAACTACCTCATGTATTTTCCTTCCCTCTAAGAATACAAATTGTTCTCCTTAGATTTTATTTGAGAGAACACTTTTCAATATTCTAGCAATAATGTTTGAGATGATTTTGTATATGCGATTGCATAAAGAGATGGTTCTAAATTTCTCAAAGGTTGTGGGATTATCTTCTTTAGGAATCAATTATAGGAAGGTTGTATTGAAGGCTCCTAACACTTTTCCTTGAGTTCTTGTAGTCTCCACCACTGTTCGTAAATATTCCTCTATAAATTCATAACAACCCAAGAAAAATTCCATTGGTAGTCCATCAGCCCCATGGATTTTCTACTTTTGAAAACCAAGTGAAGTTTTATACAGTTCTTCTTTCCCAACCTCCTTTATCAGAGCTTGATTATCTTTCTCATCGATGAAATTAGGGAATGCACTTGACAACCTGATCACTTATGCTATTATAGCACGAGTGTCTTGCTTGAAAAGGGAGGAAAAATGATTTACACCTTCAAATGCCATGTCCTTGAAATTCATAGCATAGGTACCATCTCCCTTATCTATTTTTCAAACATATTTTATATTATTTCTACATTTTTCATACTTGTGAAATAATTTTGTGTTCTCATCCCTAACATGTAACCATAATGCCTTGCTCTCAAGTCTCCATTCTTTTTCTTTTTCCAAAAGAATGATCCTCCTTTTATCGTCTAGTGACTTTACTTCAATTTTACGTTCCTCACTAAAATACCCAATTCCTTCACTATTTTAGAGTACCTCCAAGGCTTCCTCTACTTCTTTGAGAACCCTATCATTTTTCATATTTTTGTCCCTTGCCTAATTAGCAGCCACCTTTTTTTCCCACTTGTCTTCATATACCCGTTGAACTGTTTTTTCCTCTTTGGCTGGAACTCTGATAGAACCAATGGAGATATTTGGATGGGACACTGAAGAATGAGATATTTTAGTCAAACAAAGAACCAATTGGCATTTCAAGTTCAAATCTACTTCCAATTTCTCAATATGTTGACTTTGTCCTGCCAATCTAGATAATTTGTCATTTCTTGGCCTTTCGAATATCAATCCAAGTCGTGGTTCTTCTATTGAAGTGAGAGAATGCCACCTATATATCCTCAATTTTCCTAGCATTTCAACTTTGAACCTTGAGTGATTTATAAATATCATAATAAATGTAGTGATTGGAGTGCCAATGCCCATCCACAATACTCGGATGCCCAAGGGTGGGTCTATAGGAAATATTCCACAAAATCCTATGAAGAGCATATGCCCCCCACACAGAACCCCTCACCACCAGATACCACAAACAATGAACTAGAGATCACACATAAATCACCTATCCTCCAAGTGTAAAAAACTGTAAGGGAAAACAGACTGGAAGACAGAAAAAAACCAACAAAAAAAAAACTAAATTCATCGAAGTTCTTCCGAGCATTAATCCCACTTTCATAATCGGACTTCATATCGCCAAGAATAAAGACTACTCCTCTTGCCAAGAGATAAATATTGTGGGACTTGTATGAGGGAGATGGCTAAGCTAAATTCCCATCACTCCATCCTTAATTTGACTCACCACTTCTCCATTAGTTTCAAATGCAAGTGGTTTGCAAAATTTGAATTCTACCTGTTCATGGGATAAATTATCTAAGGGGTGCCCCCCATTTATTCTTAGCAATCCAATGTTCAAATGCCCCCCCTCATTTTCCAGTGCATCAACAAATGAATGAAGGATCCTAGCACGTGGACAAATTGCATGTGCTCAAAGCTTCTTGCAATAGGCTACTGAGATCTTGGTATCAAATTGGAGAGGTGCGAGTTCTAAGATATATATTGATTCTCTATTCACTTTAAATTTCTTGATTTTATTAATTTATTTGATGATAGATGGACCTTGGGGTAGAGCCAACACTTTTTCTTTATTATTGGTGGATTCACCATACCCCCATGTGAAACTTAGTTCAATTTTTCCTTCGGGGTTGATGAAAAACCACCCATGTGCACTTATCGCCTAGATTAATACTAATTATTATCAATAATAATAATAATAATAATATAAATTACAATAAATTACTAATCATAAATTGTAGCTCCATGTTAGAGGCCAAGCAAATCTTTTTATGTTTCCTTTGTTGTGTCTATCTCTTCTACCAAAACTAATTTCACCTCTAGTGAAGAATGTAGGTTGGCAAAATTCTCTTCCATAGGCTTTCTCTCATGATCATTAAGACCTGACTTATGTTTCCATTTTGTTGTTGCTAGGATAAAGTGTGGGTCATGTATTTCCATGGCTTATCTAAGGGAAATTTCACAGCTTCAATTATCTCGGTTGCTTGTTTGCCACCTTTAGGAGTTGAGAAGGCATATTTCCCCATGAAAATAAGGTACCTGACATTTCCCTTCTTCTTGGATTTTAGTAAATATATTTCATCAACATGAGATAATTTCCTAATATACTCCAATGCAAAGACCTTGGATGTGAGGAACATTGGGAGTCTGTCGAGGGGGAATCTGACCCATATATTCTAATGACAATGAAATCTTCTCCTTAAAGCCATCCTCCCCTCTCGACCTTGGTTGCTACCTAGACATATGGATTGATTTCAACAAGCATCCTTATTGACTACTTTCCAGTGAATACCAAGAAGGTTGTGTACATGATATTTTTAATGTAATTTTCTAGGGAGGATCCCTCCTTGCCTTTCTTTACCTAAGGTAACCAATAAATACATTTGAGGGGCATACCATATTTATATTGTTGTAGTTGCGGGTGAACTAAGGGGTAAATTTGGTAATTTTTTAAAAAGTAGACCAAATAGGCGGGGTAATGAAAAATATTATCAATGTGAAATTGGTCAATTGCTCCCTCATTACTTGGGTTATAGATTTGACATAGTTTAATTGAAGTATTTGGTTATGAGGACCATGGAAAATATCCTGTATGGCCATCATAGCCTCATCAACAGTGGAATCATCCTCTCTTCCTAAGATTATAGTAAATAGGGATATCGACTCTTGGACCCCCTTAAGGAGGTTTTTTATTATTTTTATTTTTTATTATTTTTTTTTTTTATGGGGGATGTCAATTTGGAGTTGGGTCATGGCTTTGAAATAACCTTAAGACCATGTCCTTTCTCTGACCATAAGATAAGGTAAGGTATTTGTGTTTTTGGAGCTCTAGGGATTGTAGCGTGGTGTTGAATGAGGTATGCATCATGGTAAATACAGACTTAGCAATGTGTTGGCTGCCCAACTAGCATCTTGTTTTTCATTGACATTTGAAATACAAAATCACTTCTTATGCTTGCTGCCTAGTATGTCTATATGAGTTAGATTAATTGTTTTTGTTTTGTACAAATGTGTGACTGTTAGTGTTAATCAACCTTGTTTTGGATTAATATCGTTTTYGTGAGAATATACTTSTATTACTTATTGATTGTTTTCCCTCTTCAATKTCATGACTGTAAAGCATGAAATTGAAGTCTTATTTCGTGCAGATCATTAGTTGAACTCTTGTGATRATCTCCCTTTGCACGAGTTAAATGTTATTGTTTGTTTTCTTTAATTGAAGTTCTAAATAAAAAGGTTCTTGAACTATGTTTTTATTGGAAGACATATGAATCATATTCTAAAAAACTAAACCCAATTTAAAATGTGCRAGATCAATTTAATTAAATTTTAAAACTAAAAGATCAAGCCTAAACTATAACCTAGTTAAAAATCTTGGCGAAACATAGTTATATTAAACCCTCCCCTCTCCAAATRGYATAAATACAACTCCAACACTTACCACTGTCATACCAAGATACKACATTAAGTAATGTTCACTTAATGGACTGACCGATCGACTGTCATATGGATTATTACCCTACAAATGTGTTAATGTATTCAGTTTCGGGTTAGTTATTTGTGGCAAGTAGCGAGGGTTCCATGAGTTTATTGGATTTAAACCTTTTTGTCCTCTGGTTGTTTGGAGATAATCAAAAATCACAGTGGGAAATAATGGTAGCACCTCCTAAATTCCTTAAACGTCGGTTTATCATCAGGTTTGCTAGATCGTTCTCTTCCATTGTTTATTGGTTTGATTTGTTGCAAGCACAGAGTTCTCCTTTTGATGAACATTGTCTTTGTGCCTTCTGGTTTACCACCTATGAGTTCATGGCTCCCGTAGTTAGGATAGAGTTGAATGGCTCACAAACTTTGTTGTCTCATGACAACACAATGGATAGCTTGAATCAGATCGGTTGGTTGAAGTTTATCCAATCATTCAATGGTTTTATCCTAGAAGTTGCCAGGGCGTTTGCCAAGAATTTTGATGGCACCAAAGCCAAAATTGGGGATGTTCAGTTAGAGGTTATAAAATAATTCATAGCTCAGGGGACCGATTTGTCTCAAGAAGGTGACAGGTTGTTTAAAAACATGAGAGTAACCAACATTCCATGCCGGTCTCTGTCGGTGTCTAGGAAATCACAATACCATGTAAAAGGTATGCCGTTGGAACTATTTAATCCATGTTGGCACAATTTATTGTTCATTATGAAACAATTCATCACCTGTGAAGGGTGCTAAAGTTTAGTGTTCCTTTTCCACATTCGGTTACTTATGGTGTTTCAGGGGCTTAGCTTAAACTTACCCTTCTGACTGCTTAAAAGTATGCAAAAAATGTCAAAATTTTATCAAAGGCCAAGTCCTAATCCTAAGACTAGCATATTCCACCACGACTTAATACGCATATTGGTTGATTTCCATTTGATTAACACGAGGGACACTTGGCAAGGTTTTTTGATAAGGAATGGATTCTTACCCCTGCAAATAGACCCTACCATCGAATTGATGCAAGAACCTGTCTCTCCCAAAGCTTCACCTAATTCGACGTAGGATTTTCGAATCGAGGTTCAAATCCAAAACGACTCTGTCATTTCACCCGGTGATCAAATCGAGGTTTTTTTCTATGACCAGAATGGCACCCAAAAGACATGAATTTATGTCGAAGAAACCTTTAGAAGAGGTCCTTAGTCATTTGAGAAATGGGTCGTTAAATGTTCCTGATCAATCACAGCTTCCGATACTTGTGGTCAATGGAAAATTTAAAGGGCAGGGTAAAAAAATTAGGCATTTGCACGAAGTCCGTGATGTTGATTTTAAAAACAAAAGAAGTGGTCGAATCCTGTCAAGGATGATAAGGAACAAACATAAACAGAGGGATGATTCTGTTCCAACGATTATAATAGAAGATTTAAACTCTGTCAAGAGTGCAAGTCCAAACTCAGCTGGGGATACTCATTCATGGTATGATTTTGTTTCAAACATACCTCCGTTCCTTCAAAACTGTGAGGGATTTGTAGGAATCTAGACCGATTTAAAGGCTAGGATGGCACAGGAAAACTCCCCAGACTCAAACCGCAAACAACCACTCCCAAATCTAGAACCTGTATGTTGTGATGAATGTTCAACATGGATTCAGAGATATTACATAGACATCCCATACCTGCAAATGCATCTTAATCAGACATTGATGCAAAATAAAGATCTTGAAAGAGAAAATCGGGATTTGAGATTTGAATTGCAGCGAACTCATCCTCGGGCAAACAAGAGATTCAGGAAAGTTGGGGATATTATCATTAAGAATTAAACTAATATCAATGCTGTTATGAGATAAAAAATGCACGAATCTTCTTTTTCAAATATTTAATTTGGTAAATAAATCTGTGGTTTATTTTTATTTTTGATTTGTTTGTTAAGCATGAGTTGTTTCATTGTTTTTAGACTAGCTATAGAATCAAAGATTTTGTAGCTTGTCTTAAATTAGTTTATGAGATTTTTAATTAGATTTTAATTTTATTTTCAAGTTTCAGGAAAGAACRTGGAAGATGTCCTATATGTTGCTGGCTTATTGAAGGATCATAAAGTATTTCTGTTTTAAAAGTATTTTCTATTTCAAATAATACTGAATGTATTTTTGAAAATTGTGATAACAAACTTTTATAAGTTGTTGTAAATATTACTGTTATAAACTCAAGTTAGGATTTGGTTTTAAAGATACTCTATTTWTGAAGATTTACCTCTATCTCATGGATATGAGAAGTAGATCATTGTGATGTTTAAATACTCTGTTATTTTTTATTCCATGGATGATGAAAATTTTAGGATATGGACTATTGAATACTTTTTTGAAGAATATAGAATCATACTTGAAYCATACTTTAACTAAGGCTTTCGTCCTGCAAGTTAAAGAGTTTGTTTTTATTATAATTATCTCYGATGATGGTTCACGTTCATTGAAGTAATTGATTATGAATTGATTTAAATTAGCTTTAGTCTGTTTGATCAATGCTTGGCTCATTATTATCATTTKTTTATTAATTTTTCCAATCTTTTATAGTCCATGATTCCAAATTATTAGTTCAAGGTGATTGTATTTTCTTGGTTCCAATCTCGAAATGTATTGAATTTCTTCATATGATTTGAGTTTGCACAGATCTATTTAATCGATGGAGATTTATTTCTTAATGTAAATGGTTATTTATGTCCTCACCTGAGATTAATAACAGAAAAATTGTTCTTTATGTAGTATGAATGAGATTTGAATTCTCAAAGTGAAGTGACTTTCACTTGACATTTTTACAGTCTTAGAATTATACAAACTTCCCGTTATAGATTTCTCTTAACAGACAGATTGCAAGAGCAACTTGGCACATGAAGACACAACCACAATTTTCTCTTTTAAACACTGGCAAGTTCTAGGTTAGTATACTTTTTCGTCTTTTGTTATTTGATTTGTGAATGTAGAATCACCTTTAAACTTAATACTTTGTTTATCTAAGTCAGATTATTATCATCTGCATCCACTCTTTTCTTTTCTTCTCTTTTCATAGGTAAAAGTAGATAAGTAATTAATCTTAGATTTGTTTAACAATTTGCCTAAGATTTGGTTCTATTTTCATAAACTCATTTTCCAAGGTTTTTCCACAAATCTTGCAATTTGTATATTTGTACACTTTGTATATATAGAACATAAATGTACATAGTAGATAATTAGGTTAGTTATTTTATTTTTTTAGTTTAGATTAGATCCCTTTATTGGCTAATGGAGCCATAAAACCCATCGGGGCGAGTCATCCCAAACGGCTTAGGTTATTTAGACAACCTCAGACCAGGATTTCCCTCACAGTTGATGGTGTGTTCACATATGCCCGTCAAAAAATGATGCTAGGAGGTCCAACTGGATATTAATGGCAAGAGAGGGTCGAAAGACACCTCCTAACAATCACTCTCCAGTTAAAACTCGTAGTCGCTCAAACTCTACTATTGTACCTGATCCAACCACTACATCTGAAGCCCAACTTGATATTCCTGTCGAACCTGCAACACCGCTTCCTCGGGGAATTGATGTGCAAGAAATTATCCAAAATTCTTGTCAATCAATAATAAGAACCCAAGGCACATTGGCCAGACTTAGAAATTCTGGTAAACAATTACATCGACCTCTTGATTTTTCCAATCAACAACAAGACATTCCTACGAGTGGTACACCAAATTACACATTATACGATATCTTGATTAATCCATTGGAGGCACTCATTCTAGGTACTGGGGGATATGGAATGCCTCCTTCACCACCTGATCCTTCTCCACCTCCTTCAAGAGGAGAATCCTTTGGCGAAGACAATTCATCTTCTGAACAATCTCAAACCTCAAATAATTCACAGAATTTAGCCCAGATGGCTAATCAGAATAATCCCGCGAGGCCTTGGCTTGACCAAGATCTTGTGGCCATACCGGGGCCCCAACATTGTTTATCTAAATATCTTGAAAAATGGTTACCTAGGTTTGATCCCGATTCTAAACAATCAGCTGAAGATCATATACAATTTTTTATGTTGGTTGTTAGGCTTAGAAATGTAGAACATGAAGATGTATTATGCAGGTTGTTTCCATATACCTTCGAAGTAAATGCCTTCACATGGTACTTTGCACAACAACCTCAAATGATTGTTTCCTGGGATAGATTTGAAACATTTTTCTTAGAAAAATTTGGAGATGACAAATCTCCTGAAGTGTTAGTCATGGAATTATCCAGTATGAAGATGCATCCCAAAGAAAAGGTTAAAGATTTTAACCAAATATTTATTGCTCTCAAAAACAAGATACCTGCTAATTCCATGCCTGCATAAAATTTGATTGTTTCTTATTATGCTAAAGCCTTACACGATACTACAACCATGTGGGTTAAAAGGTCCAAAAATAGTACTTTGTTAGAATCTTTTGAAGAAGCAATTCTTATTGAAAAGGACATACTCAACTTTAAGGATAATACAAATCCTGAAACTGAATCAACTTCTTCTTCCAAGAAGAAAATATAAATCCTTACCAAACCACCTATAAATAAGAAAGATCAGGAACCTATAGATATGGAAAGTTTACAAAAATCTTTTCAAAAGTTATCCAATCAAGTTGTAGATCTCAAAAGAGCTGCAGAGGAAGGATCTTCTAGTAAAGAAACTTATCGACCACCTTTTAGAAGACCTCTTCTGAATCCTCCCAATAGGTCAACCCGACCGTCTGAAGGTTTGAGTTTAGAAGGGTGATACCATGCTATGAAGTCCTTATTAACTGGAATGAATCATACTTCATATCTCCCACGTGAACAACAAAATGATGTATAAAATGAGGATGGTGGAATACCCAATGAAGAAGATTCGTCACCTCCAACTTTTGGACATTTTTTAGATAGCACTTTTCAAGCCAACTTCAAAACTGTACATAGTAATCAACATCCTTATAATACTCATAGTAAAAATCATTTGAAAGATCAAAATAAATATGCACATGATGCAAACAAAAATCAACGCCAAAACAAACAAAACAAGTTGAAACATCAAAGCGTCTTTCTTTCTTTGATATAGAATATGACCTTATTGAAGATTTCAAGAGGTTAAGAGAAAATATTTCAATCTACGAGCTGCTTAAGTTTCCCTACATTCAACGAAAAATGTTACACAACATAGTTGAAAACAATAACAATAAAAATAATGACTCTCTAGACAAAAGTACAGTTGAAAATAGTAGTTATAAGAAGAAGGATGTTTCAGACAAAAGTGTATTTGAAAACAACAACAAAAAGAAAGATGTTCCTCATAAAAGCATAGAAAATCTGGATAAAATACCCTCAGACGCAACAAATAAAAATCAACAACCCCCAAATCCTTCTCCCACACCACGAAAAAGGTCTAACATGCCACCGTTTCTATTAACATTCAAAATCTTTAATAGAAATGTGCATAATTGTATGGTGGATTCCGGGGTTTCATAAAATCTATTGCCTTTGTCAGTTTGTCAAAAAATCAACGTTGAAGTTAAGCCATCTGATATGAAGATCATTCAACTAGATAGAACTAATGTTAACATGGTTGGAGAGCTTAAAGATGTTTTGATCAGGTTATCATCTAACTGAAAAGTACATAAGGTGATTGATATAATAGTAGCAGATATCCCAGAAGTGTATGGTATGTTCCTTAGCAGAGATTGGTTTGAACAACTTCATGGTTATTTTGCTACAGATTGGTCTCACTTGTGGTTTCCATTCAATGTACAACCAAACAAACTGAGGGTCAACATGGAACGTTATCTGAAATATATATTTACAAACCTAAATGATCTAAACAAACCTTTTGTCCCAAGTGTGAATGCATTATAAAATCAAGGCATGAACAACTTCTTTGGGAATTTTGTTGGTAAAATATTTGTTATTTCAGACCCTAATCAACCGTCTGAAATATCAATTTGCACTCAAGTAATGGCCCTAGATCATGTTGTGAACATTGTAAATAGTGGTGAGAATGATGGAATTTGGTCCTTGTACTTTGATGGATCTAAATCACGTGAAGGAGACAGTGCCGATTGTTTATTGATAGATCCCAAAGGTAATAAGACATTCATTGCTTGTAGATTAGAATTTGATTGCATAAATAATACAACAAAATATGAAGCTCTCTTGTAGGGGCTTAAAAAATCCATTGACCTTGACGTCCAATACCTAGTTGTATTCGGTGATTTTGAAATCGCGGTCAAGCAGGTAAAAAATGCTATCCACTGTGTATCTGTTCATCTAAAAAACTACCAGACCGAGATATCGAACTTGATTAATAGATTCCTCGCTTTTAATATATGTTATATTCCTAGATCAGGTAATTCTGAAGCAGATTTGTTGGAAAATGTAGCATCAAAATTATTGCCTGCTGAAGGTTTCTCTCCTAATTCATTTTCTATTGAATTAATATTCAGGCCATAAATTCCAGATAATATCACCAATTGGAGGGTGTTTGACAATGATCAACATATCATAATTTTTTTTGCATATGGAAGACACTTTCCAAGATGCTATAATCGACGAAAACACTCATGATGAAAATATCCGCGATTTTATGGTAATATCTAATCCACGATCGATTAAAAGTTCATTTGACATGGTAAATTCTATCCCTAAATATGTCATCAGATTAATTTTTTTTTATGAATTACATGACAAATTTAAGGGAGTAGTTAATTGTAAAACTAACAGTTCCTTGCTGCAATATGAAACTATAAACTTAGGGACACATGATCAACCTCAAAACATTAATTTGGGCAAAGGATGTACACAACAAGAAAAATAAGCATTTATTAAAATTTTCAAAGAATTTAAAAATGTATTTKCTTGGAATTACGATGATCTAAAAACATTCGAACCACCTATAATACAACATGTAATCCCCATGAAACCTCAAGCCCAACCATTTCAATAAAAACTAAGAAAGATGCACCCMAATTTAGAGCCCACGGTAAAAAAAGGAATTGAATAAGMTATTAACAACTAATATCATCTTTCCTATTTGACATACCCAATGGGTGTCCAACTTAGTCCTGGTAAGAAAAAAGAATGGGGAAATACGACTTTGTGTCGATTTCCAAAACTTAAATTGAGCTTATGATAAGGATAATTACCCCGTTCCGCCCATGAAACAGATCTCGCAACAAGTATCTGGTTCTGAAAGACCATCCTTATTGGATGGTTTTTTGGGATACAACCAGGTCCTGATGTCCCCATCAAATAAACTTAAAACTATATTATGGACGCCTTGGGGAACTTATGCTTATCGTAAAATTCCTTTTAGACTAATTAATGTTGGGGCTAGTTTCCAAAGGGCCATGGATATTGCTTTTCCTGGACTTATAAATCAGTCAGTGGTTGTCTATCTGGATGACATTACCATCTTCTCAAAGAATAAAAAAGATCACCTATCTCACCTGAGGAGTTTATTGAAACATTGTCATAAGTATGGCATTTCGTTAAACCCCAAGAAATCAATCTTTGTTGTTCACCAGGGAAAGCTACTTGGATGTATAATATCAAAAAATGGAATGATGATAGATCCTGAATGCACACAAGACATAGCCAACCTTTCTCCTCCGTCATCCAAAAAATCCATGCAATCTTTTCTTATTAAAATAAATTTTGTTAGACACTTTGTGCCTAGTTTTTTCGAGATGGTTAGACCTCTGCAAAATATGATAAAAAAGGACGTTGTTTTTAAAAAGGGGGTCACAAGAAAACCAACGTTTTGTACTGTCAAACAAGCTATAACAGAATCTCCATCCCTGATGAGTCCTGATTTTACCAAAGACTTTACCCTCTACACTTTTGCATCAGACAGATCATATGCTGCAGTACTTACTCAGAAAAATAATAAAGATAATGAAATTTCCAACTCATTCATGAGTTCTGCTTTTAAAGGAGCAGAATTAAATTATCCTATAGTGGACCAACAAGATTTTTCTATTTTTAAAGCGGTAAAACACTTTAGGTCCTACCTGTTGAAATCTAGCACGGAATTCATTGTCCCATATCCTGCAGTAAGAAATTTATTAGTTCAAAAAGAGCATGGGGAGAAGAGAGCTCATTGGATGACCTCTCTTCAAGAATATGATATTGAAATTAAACCAACCCAAATTGTTAAAGGTCAGGGTCTTTGTAAATTAGTAGTTGATTCAGTTAATCTACTTGATAATGAAAATGTCTTACCGGATGAGACATTGTTTAAAGAAACACATTTTTTTTGTACGCAAACTGTGCCAAATTCTTGGTATAATGATATTAAGCTTTACTTGATACATGGAACTTCTCCACAACATTTTGATCCCAAAAAGAGAATAACACTAAGACTTAAATCTGCACCTTTTCAATTAATTAATGATGTGCTTTTCATAATGTTTTTTGATGGTGTATTATTACGTTTCATGGAACAGGAAGAATTTGAAAAAGTGTTGGCTAAATTGCATTCTGGTGATGCAGGAGGTCACTTTGGTGGTGAAACAACCGCTCACAAAGTCCTTAGAGAAAGGTACTATTGGACCACAATGTGTAAATATGCTCATGCCATAGCTCGTAAATGCATAATATGTCAAAAGGCTGCAGGATGAGTAAAGAAAGTCACGTCCCCTTTGCAACTCATTATAATCGATGCACCATTTTAGCAATGGGGCCTGCATATCATAAGGTCGATCAACCCAACTTCTTCACATCATCATATGTATATTCTCATGACAACATAATACTTTACCAGGTGGTCTGAAGCCATGCCTCTAAGAGTGGTCAATACTAATAAGGTGATTTCGTTTCTGGAAACTCATATCACTACACGTTTTGGGATACTAGAATGTCTATTTTTCGACAATGCTTCTTATTTTTCCTCACTGGACATGAATGTTTATGCTTTAGAAAAATGAATCAAGTTGAAATATTCAACCAGATATTACCCCCAAGACAATGGTCTAGTTGAATCAACGAATATAAATTTAATCAAAATATTTAAAAGAACAATGTCGAATAATAACAAAAATTGGCACACCGCCCTGTTTAATGCACTATGGGCTGACAACCCTGTTTAATGCACTATGGGATGACAGGGTCAACCCTAAAGAAACCATCGATAACTCCCCTTTCTTCCTTGTGTATGGAAGAGAAGCTATTCTTCCTCCCAACATCCTACTATCATCACTTCAACTATCCCAAAAGGTTCAAGAGGAAGAATGCATCGCCTTAGAAAGTTGAATTAACGCTTTACTTAAACTTGAAGAAACCAAAAAATAGGATAAATATAAATTAGATCAACATCAAAAAATTGTTAAACGCTGGTTTGATGAGAGTTCATCATCTGATAGAAACTTCAACGTGGGAGACTTAGTTCTTAGGTGGGATAAGGCACATGAAGATAAAAGGGAACACACCAAATTTCAAAACCCGTGGTTGGGATTGTTTATTGTTAAAGAAAAAAATGGTCCTAGTTCATTTCGTCTCCAAACTTTGGAGGGACAACCAGATACTTATCCAGTAAATGGATAGGCCCTCAAAAAGTACTTTTCATGACCTGATTGTAAAAAGTTAGCTTGTAAATATCTAGTGTGTGGTTTGTTTTCTCTTTTCTTTGAGTGAAATTTAACTTGTTGTTTCTCCTGTCTTTCTAATGTTTTGTTATGTTGTTTAAAACTGATCATCATGAAGGAATCTAGTTTTAAAATATATGTTGTCTGTTGATTTTCAAGCCACCAATGAGAGTTCAAATCTGGTATTGAAACTAAAAATATACCTTATCCCTAACAGTTAAATTTTAAATCTGGTTGCTGTCATTTTTCTTTCTCTTTTCCTTATTAAGGATTGTTTCAGAAAATTGGTCTAACCCTTGACAATCATGTAAATGTTAAGGCTTCTTATGCCATCAATCGTTCTTAAATAATTGTATGGATTTGCTTCCCCATATTTTAGACAATCTCTTATTGAGAGATTAATTTCAAATAACATGATTAGATCTCCTGTGTTTTCAAAGTAAAATTATACAAGTTTCTAGTTGAGGATTGGAAGGTCTCATTATGAGCCAATCCATTATGACCATGGAGAATTCAGGGAAGTGACATTAACATTTTTGGTTACCAAGCCAAGGTAATGGCCTTCGGTTTCTGAACTAGAGCACAAGAGGTCTCATCACGAGCCGACTTGCTCACTCTCTTGGACCTTTGTGGATGACACTGTTGTTAACTGGTCACCTAGCCAGAGCTGTGATTTTCAGCTAGTTCCTTAATTATCAAAAGAATCAAAATCAATAATTTCAGGATTGATCTACTATGCGTTCTTAACTACTAGATGGGATAGAAGCATCTGATTGGGTTAAAAGGAAACCATGTCGAGGCTATGAACACATGCTGGCAGTAGTGTCCATGCCTGTGGTATTGAAGTCCTAATCATCAACTCTCATGACTCATCGGGAAACCATCTTTCAGATCTCAATCCTTAAAAGAATTTTGTCCCTCAGCTTGTGAATTATGGCTACACCAGTTTATCATACGCAACCAGGGCTAATATCATTACTACACAGACCAAATGAGACACTCTCGAAGGAAACTTTG
>JASDQU010374660.1:0-58726 GCA_032191745.1 Picea mariana
AGAGAAGTACAAATACAAGAAATATAATAAGAAGAAAGGCTTAGTTGTAAATAATGACAAATCCTCAGAAGAAACAGACAGTGACTCATCCTGTGATGATAAGACAAATGACTTCGTACTTATGGCCAAAGAGGATCATGATAATAAAAGCACAGGCAGCGTTGATAATGAAGAAGAGGCTGTAGTGGATTTGGAAGGAGAACTAATCAGTGCATTGGAAGAAATTGATAGACTCAGATCTAAAAAGACAAAGCTAAAACAAATGCTAACACAGTTTGGAAAAGACAGTGAAGAACCTGATGAAGATTTTGCTCTACTGAAAGTGGAATTGGAAGAGGCAAAGAAGATAGAAGATATATTGAAACAACAACTGTCAGAGAAGAAACTCAGGTGTGAAGCTCTAGAAGAAGAAGTAGTTAAGACTAGAAAAGAAATTGAGAAATTCAAAGGACTATATCATCAAAATCTTCCAAGTATAAAAGCATCAGAAGAATTAACCTCCATTCTAAATCAGCAAAGAAATTCAAAGTTAAAAGCTGGATTGGGATATGAAGAAGGATCAAGTAGTGATCATTCAAGTAACACTGATTCTATCAAGTTTGTCAAATCCTCAAACATTGACAACAGTCACCCTGTAGAGACAAAGATAAAAGATCATCCATCAAAATGGAATGAAAGGAAAAACCCCAAAATAGAATTTGTAGACCAGAAAGTTTATCGACCTCCTCAAAGAAGACCGATTTTTCCAAGGTACAAAAATTTCTTCTATGGTTATTGTTTTTTCTGCTCTAATTTTGGACATAAAGCTATAAATTATTCTCGAAGATATAGATATGAACAATCAAGATACTCAATGAATAACTATCTACCACAACAAAGATTGAGACAGCCAAGCAACAAACATTCACAGATTATGAATCATGTGATGACTGGAAGAAGGACACAAAAGATACACAACAATAGCTATGAGCATAACAATCCTTATGATCTTTTATACAGTGAATCAGAATGCTACATCTGTCAAAATTGTGGACATAAGGCAGCAAATTGTTATTTAAAGAAATATAACCCAGATCAGAATCTCACTAATGAAAATGTCAAAGTCTAGAAGAAGAAAGTAGATGAAAAATGTGGTATAGCACTATCAGCCCAAAATAAAAGCAATCCCTGGTATATTGATAGTGGATGTTCTAAACACATGACTAGAGACAGAAGTAAGTTTCTAACTCTAAGTGATAGCAAATCATGGAATGTAACTCTTGGAAATGATCCACCAGGAAAGGTGAAAGGAAAAGGAATTGTGAGTTTGAGTAATGGAAAAAGAAAAGCTCAAGACGTGCTGCTTGTAGAGAATTTGAAACATAACCTGCTTAGTGTCAGTCAAGTCTGTGATCGAGGATGTGAAGCTGTTTTTACCTCTAAAGAATGTAAAATCAAATCTGTGGATACAGGTCAGCTAGTTGCAAAAGGTATAAGAACAGAAAATAATGTCTATGTCTTAAAAGAAGAAGAACAAGAAAAATGCAACTTAAGCAAGTATGGTGAAAGTTGGCTGTGGCATAGGAGACTTGGGCACCTAAATTTTGATCACATAATCAAGCTCAAAAACAATGGGGCAGTAAAATATCTTCCGAAGATATCAAAGCCTTATGACTCTGTCTGTAAGCCTTGTCAGATAGGAAAGCTTACTCCCACCCAATTCAAATCAAAAACATTTCCTTCAACAGAAAAACCTCTCCAATTAGTACACATGGATCTATGTGGACCATCAAGGAAATAAGGTACAGAAAAAGAAAATTACTTTATTTTGATCATTGATGACTATTCTAGACTAACTTAGGTTGCCTTTTTGAAAGAGAAATCTGAAGCACTTGAAAAATTCAAAGTGTTTAAGGCTTTGACTGAGAATCAAATAGGAAAAAGGTTAAAGGCAGTAAGGTCTGATAGAGGAGGAGAGTTCAGTTCTGAAAACTTTAAAGAATTTTGTGACAAAAATGGGATCAAAAGAGAGTACACAATTCCAAAGACTCCATAGCAAAATGGAGTTGTTGAGAGGCAGAATAGGTTAGCGTAGCAAATGGCAAGATCAATGATGAATGAAAGAAACATACCTCAGACATATTGGGTGGAAGAAATTCACACAATTGTTCATATCCTTAACAAAGCTCATCTCATACCACACAGTGATAAGACCCCTTATGAACTTTGGTTTGGAAGACATGCTTCAATCAAACATTTTAAAGTTTTCGGAAGCACATGTTACATCAAAAACAATGATGAAAATATTGGCAAATATGATGACGGGGCTGATGAAGGTATCTTCTTGGGTTATGCTACAAACAGTAAAGGGTACAAATGCTACAATAAAAGATTGCATAAACTAGTTAACTATATAGATGTAAAAGTTGATGAAGAAATTCTAGTCAGAAATATAAGCAGTGATGAATCAAGAACAGAAGATACAGTTGAAGGTGAATATGAACAGGTCCAAGGATCAGAAAGAGAAGAGGCTGGATCAGATGAAGATGTGAACATTCAAACTTATACAAGTCAACAGAAAGATGCAAAATCTCCTCTCAGAATTATTAGAAAGAATCATCCTCAAAATCAGATAATTGGAGATATAAATGAAGGAGTTCAGACTAGAAGGAAACTGATTAAGGACACAGAACAATCTCATGTTGCATTTTTATCTATGATTGAACCTACAAATTTTGAGGAAGCTAGTAAGGAAGAAGATTGGATTAGAGCAATGAATGAAGCGCTGGATCAGATTGAGAAGAACAATACTTGGGAGCTTGTCCCTAGAACTGAAAATAGGAATGTAATAGGTTCCAAATGGGTATTCAAGAATAAAATGAATGAAAAAGAAGAAGTTATTAGAAATAAAGCCAGATTGGTCTGTAAGGGATATGCACAAGTGGAAGGTCAAGACTTTGATGAAACTTTTGCACCAGTAGCAAGATTAGAGGCCATCAGAATGTTTCTTGCTTATTCTTGTCATAAAAACTTCAAAGTTTATCAAATGGATGTTAAGTCAGCGTTTCTTAATGGAGATCTAGAGGAAGAAGTGTATGTGGAGCAACCTGAAGGATTCTCATTGACAGACAACGATAATTATGTTTGTAAACTAAAGAAGGCCTTATATGGACTAAAACAAGCACCACAAGCCTGGTATTCTAGACTGGACAAATTTCTACAAGTAAGAGGGTTCAAGAAAGGTACTGTTGACAGTAATCTTTACATTAAGTCTGAAGGTGATGATTTACAAGTTGTTTTGGTTTATGTAGATGATATTATTTTTGGATGTACTAATCAATCATATGTCTAGTGGTTTGCTAATTCTATGCAAACAGAATTTGAAATGTCTATGATAGGAGAACTGTCATATTTTCTTGGCTTACAAGTAAAACAAAGCTCTACAAGAATTTTTATTTCTCAAGAAAAATATTTGAAAGAGATATTGATAAAATTTCAGATGGAAGATTCTTCTACAGTCATCACACCTATGGTGGTTGGTTGAAAGCTGAGAAAAGATGATATCTCACCTGATGTTGATCAAAGGACATATCGTTCAATGATAGGCAGTCTTCAGTACATCACAGCATCCCGTCCTGATATAATGCAAGCAGTTGAAATGGTAGGCCGTTTTCAGTCTACTCCTAAACAAAGTCATTTGGCAACTGTCAAGAGAATATTTAAATATCTAAAGGGAACAATGACATATGGACTGTGGTACCCTAGAAATCAGAATTTCCAGCTAATTGCTTATTCAGGTGCTGACTGGGCAAACTGTGTTGATGAGAGAAAAAGCACCAGTGGAGGAGCATTCTTTTTGGGTGACTCATTAGTTGCATGGCTTAGTAAGAAGTAGGGATCTATTTCATTATACACTACAGAGGAAGAATACATTGCTGCTGCTACTTGCTGCACACAGATCTTATGGATGATACAAACTCTTGCAGATTTGAAGGTAACCTACATTGAACCTATTCCAATTCATTGTGATAACACCAGTGCCATAAGTGTCTCCAAGAATCCTGTTCTTCATTCAAAAACTAAGCATATTCCTATAAAGTATCACTTTCTCAGATAACAAGTATCAAACAGAATTGTTCAACTAAACTATATACCCTCTATAGAACAAATTGTTGATATTTTCACTAAACCATTAGCTACGACCCCTTTTGGATATCTTCGTCAAAAGATGGGGGTTACAAACTCTTGTGTCTAATATGTGCACCTGGTCAGGGGGAGTGCTTATTGAATATCTGGTGAATTTCCTGAATGCTTATAGATGACAGGGGGAGTATGTTCTGCAACAAGATCAGTGGAAGAATGTTTCTTCTTTGACATTGATGTCAAAGGGGGAGAAAGGAGTCGAGTTCGAAATGGTTCGGTAAAATATTCGAGCCTGATTGGTCGAATGTAGAGGAGAGTCTGAATCGTCGAATGTAGAGGAGAGTTGAGCCTGAATGCAAGTGTTGCCATCAATGCCAAAGGGGGAGATTGTTAGAAAATATTGAACAAGCAACAAATGCATGTTGATGGTTGTTGTCATTAATGGAAACAGTGGAGACGGCAGGATAAGAAGGATAAAATCCCTTGGGGATTCGGACGTAAAAGCTCAGGAGGAACAGCATTGAAGAAATCGCACGCAGCAAGAGCTTACAGAGAAAAAGGAAGACAGAGATCCAGTCACCGTTGGATCCAAGTCGAGTTTGAAATGGTTCAATAACAGATTCAAGCCTGATTGGAAAAATGCAGAGGAGAGTCTGAATGGTCGAATGCACAGGAGAGTTGAGCCTGAATGCAAGTGTTTTCATCAATGCCAAAGGGGGAGATTGTTGGCAAATATTGAACAAGCAACGAATGCGTGTTGATGGTTGTTGTCATTAATGGCAACAGTGGAGACGACAGGATAAGAAGGATAAAATCCCTTGGGGATTCGGATGTAAAAGCTCAGGAGGAAAGGCATTGAAGAAAACGCACGCAGCAAGAGCTTACAGAGAAAAAGGAAGACAGAGATCCAGTCACCGTTGGTTCCGAGTCGAGTTCGAAATAGTTCGGTAACAGATTCAAGCCTGATTGGCCGAATGTAGAGAAGAGTCTGAATGGTCGAATGCAGACGAGAGTTGAACATGAATGCAAGTGTTGCCATCAATGCCAAAGGGGGAGATTGTTGGAAAATATTTAACAAACAACGAATGAGTTTTGATGGTTGTTGTCATTAATGGAAACAGTGGAGATGGTAGGATAAGAAGGATAAAATCCCTTGGGGATTCGGACGTAAAAGCTCAGGAGGAACAACATTGAAGAAAACGCATGCAGCAAGAGCTTACAGAGAAAAATGAAGACAGAGATCCAGTGACCGTTGGATCCCATTCAAATTTCTCGAAAGGCCGATAGCCGTCAGATCTACAGAAGTTGCGTAGAGGTTAAGCGCAGGGGTTAAGTCCTACTGTGCAAAGGTGAAATCCCGGAGGAATAGGGATCATCCATTCGCAAGGACAGGTGGCATAGGATCGGGTGCTGTCGGAGTTATGCTCATCGGAGAATCGGGAATCGGAGTTTCACGAGTCCCGTGTTCAATCACAATGAAAACTCTGAAATCACGATATGCAATTTCACGATTTGATTGTAGCCGTTAAAGAAAGAATGATCTGAACCATTGAATCTCTGCATTGAGTACGGGTACAGTTATGGTTGTGGAGATGACTCAGTGACCGTTAGATCCAAGCAGAAGACCCGATCATCGTCGGATCAAAGATAATCTGCGCGCCCTTTAAAGTACAAGGAGAAGTGGGACTAATCGCGATGTGCAAATCGCGATATCTAATCCAGACCGTCAGATCGATAATTGATCAGGACCGTTGATCTGACCTCTCATAGGAGTTTCGGGGATCGCGATTTGAAAGTGACAAGGACTTGCAACATTAGAAATGTCGAAATCACGATACGCAATATCGCGATATGATCATAACCATTGAAACAAGATCACACCCAAACTGTTGATCAAACTCTATGTCGGAGTTTCGCGAATCAGGATATGGTAAGGATTGCAACATGAGTTGTGAAATCGCGATATGCGATATCGCGAATTAATCATAGCCGTTGAGCCAAAGTTACATCTAGATCGTTTATTCGAATGATATATCGAATTTTGTGTATCGGGATTTACAAGTGAAAAGAACTTTGTCGAAACCCGATTTAAAAGGAAAGAATTATAAAGACTATCTAATGGTGTGGATAAAGTTTGAAACTAATCTGAGGGTTGTTGTTCTTCCTCATACATTAATGCTTCAGTTATGAATCAATTAAGAGAAACGAACTGATGATGACCAATTGGTTAGCGTTTCAGTTGCTAATACAGATGTCCCTGAATTACCGAATGGAAGGGGAAGTGGAATCATCAAGGTAGCTTGTATAAAAGAATATGAACGAGACTAAATCTGGTTGGCTATTCTGAAGGGAAAAAGAATAAATCAGTAAGAAGGACATGCATGGTGTGAGATGAGAGATGAGTTCCAGAATGTGATGAAATAAAGAGCAGAAGCAGACCAGAACGATAGAGCAAGAAGATGAAGAGCAGAATGACAGAACAATGTGATGCAAAGGAGACTTGCTGGGTGGACAGAAAAAGAGAAGAATTACAGAATAGAAAAGAATGGTAAGAAGTGATTTATCCGCATAAGTTGTCTGTGTATTCATTATTTTATATTTTAGGGAGGTTGGGAGGTGCTCGGGAGGACCGTAGTCCTCAGAAGTTCAAGTGGGTGCTTGAACACAGGAAGTTGTAGCTTCCATCTGGTTGCAGCCAGAGAAATCAGGGTGGCAGGGTGGTGCTAGGGAGAACAGGTGTTCTCTATTATGCAGATTGGAGCCTTTGTAACTGGAAGTTGGTGCTTCCATCCAGTTGGTGCTGGAACTTTCAGGAAGTTGGTGCTTCCATCCAGTTGGTGCTGGAGTGCTCAGAGAGTTGGTGCTTCCTTCTAGTGGGTGATAGAAAAACCAGATAGTTGGAGCTCTCAAACAAGTTGCAGCTTGTAAAACAGAGGTAGCAGCCTCACATTGAGTTGGTGCTCAATTGTAAATGATGTACAGAACAGAAAAAGACTGCCTATCATTTCGAGGAAGAAGAGGTTTTCTCCCTTTATGGGTTTCCTCGTGAAAAACTGTCTCTGGGTGTATTTTATGTGTGACTGATGATATTTACTTTTACTGTCCATTTGTTGTATGTTGTTAATGACACATGAAGAAAGATTAATAATTTTTTAAAAGGTATAAAATTGTTTAAGCTCACAAACAACTGATTCACCCCCGCCCTCTCAGTTGTTTTTAGTATTTCCAACAGGTTTTTCCCCCGAGTTCTACAAGGACATTTTGGAAGATCCCTTTAGGAGATGATGGTCATCTGTCATATGCTCATAAGGTAATGGCAGAGGGTATGAGTTTGGGGGAACCAAGTTTCTTCCATACCGATTTGGACATAATTCATGTAGATGCACCTTCATCGATGATACACCGATGAAATGTGATGTTCTGTATTTTTACTGGGATTTGAAAAGCGATCAAGGCAGGAAGGCGAGGTTCTCCGCTGTCGAGATCAAATGTAATGAGTCGAGTATCAGTAGGTTCGACTTCCCCCAAGGCGTAATGTAATGATTTCCGCTGAGTGGGACAAGTCTGAAGGACTTCTAAGACTAACATGGCAGCCAGGGATTGTGCTAAGTCGTCAACCAAACTGTAATTATGAGATTCCCTAGCCTGTGGGTTGTGGACATTCCTGCGCAATGGGATGCGAGGAATGAAAAGAGGTGGCTCTATGTTAGGGCGAGGGATCACCAATGGGGGACTCATCAGTGTAGGGTTTGTCTCTAGAGGGATGGGAGGAGACTCAGCGGGTGCACGATACTGACGATTACGTGTTTGCAGCAGGATTTCTTCCTCACTAGTGAGGGGGATTGTGCGATCTGCTGGATTGTTTGGGTTGAGGTATTGTCCCACCTGAGGTGGGGGATGTTGTGTGTCCTTTTGGATATTTATCACACCTTGGTGTGGAATAGGGTTTTGCAGCATGGTAGGGGGGGTTTGTTGCACGTATTGTTGTGGTGCCTGCTGAGGGGCAGGTGGTGCTAGAGGATGGGGTAGACTGCCTGAGTCTTTCAACCATTTTAAATCAGTGATTTGGGGGCAATGGTGAGTGTAATGACTGAACTCATCGCAAAGGGCACAAGGGAAGTTGGTTTTAACAATATTGTTATTTCTCCCTTGACGCCTATTATTATTTCCCCCCTGGGGGTTTTGAGTCCCTTGGTTTTGGTTGCCCCCAGTAGGTTGGTTCTGCTGGGATTGATTCCCACCTTGACCTGGGTTGTTGTTGTTCTTGTTTCATCCTTTATTTTTGGCATTGTTTGACGGATGGGTCGGATTTTCCATATTCAACTGTTCAAAATTTTAATATTGCTGAATGGGAGAGGGTTGAACAAAATTCACCCCAGCATGAAGATGTGGGGGAGCCATGGGTTGTGGGGTACCAGGGAAAGGAAAGTACAGATTCTAGGGGGGTAACAATCCGTAAGCTACATAGGAAGGTGTGGTGCTTTCGCTAGTACTATAAGCTGAGGTAGAGGGGGTACCAGAACTCGGTTGAACAAGTGGGTGTATGGGGGGTGTCGGCAGTGGCCCACTGATGGGTGGAGGCCTAGCAACAGGATATGGTTGTTGATAAGGGGGTGGGGGGTAATAGGAAGTGCCCCCATATGTCGATGGGTATTGAGGTGTTCCATACATTGGTGGTTGTTGGGGTTGTGGACCATGGTGAGTGGTGTTACCAATCAGTCAATCTGCTGAATGAGACATCCCAGGTTTGTCTTGGCCAAATGGCACATGTTTTGGGAGATCAGGAAGTACAGTGTATAAGTACCCTGACTATGCATAAATAAGGTCATATTGTTGAGCCTTACTAATGGCTTCTTCTTCTTATTGAGGGAAGGTGGAAGCTACATCCTTACGGAGGAGAGAGACAAGTGATATAAGAAACCAGTCAAGACACTGTTGTTTGGTGGTTTCTACTTTGCATAAACTATGTCGCCTACGCCACTCATGAATGTGATCAACGATATGTGTGGTTGAGGCTTGTTTGAAATTAGAGAGTAGTTCCAAACCATTGTCGTGGTGGATTAGTAATTGGAAGAAGGTAAAAAATGCTTTGGCCAAGGATTCAAAAGTCGCACGGGACCCTGATTTTTCATCTACGTACCATTTGGCCGATGGGCCGGTGAGTGTGCGTTGAAATAATCACAATCTAATGGAATCATCCATAATGCTATTGGAAGAGCACCATAGGTGAAAATTCATGACGTGGTAGGCAGGGTCATCTCCTGCCTTTCCTTCAAATTTGGGTATGTCTGAAGGTAGTTTGGTGGGCATTGCAATCCATGTGGGGTCATGCAATATAGGATCATTGGTGAGTTTGCTTAGATCTGGTATGTTGATAGAGGCCAAATATGGCATCTGTAGTGGGGTTGGAGGATTACTCCAGCCATGGTGTAAGTCTGTTGTGAACCTGACCCTTGAGGGGGGCTAGGTGGGTTGGTACTTCCCCCTTGAGAGGAAGTTGGTCCCTTGATTTTGTGTAAAGGAGAGCGAGTGGACGGAGAACCTTAGGAAGTGGACCCAAGTAATCTGGAACCAAGCAAATCTGATCCTAAGACAGTATCACTCACAGGAGTGTGTGAAGGTGGTGCCGATGAGTGGGAAAGACCAGACACTCCCCCTAAGATAGGAGGGAGGTTTAGCAAGCATCGTGAACGATGGGGATTCTGTGGGTCCCCTATGATGTCTGACTAGCTGAGTAAATGTGTGCAAATGGTGATGAGTGTAATAAAGAATCAAGAGCCTTTGTTGCAAATATGAACTTTACACAATATATATATCCAAATCAAAATGTAGTCAGAAGTGCATCATACATAAAATGGTTTGAAAAAGAAACATATATGTGGATAAATGGGCTTTGTCTGTGTGGGGAATCAAAGAAAACAAGTTCTCGTGTCCTAGAAGATGTAACATCCTTCCTCTCAATTAGAACTGGACCTTCCAATAGCACTCAACAGTGGGGTCTGAAGTCATCGTAAGAGAAAGTAGTGAAGGATAAAATAATTGGTTATAATGAGGGGTAAAGGGGGCATATCCCGAAAGAGCTGGCAATATTTCCCAATAGCCACACAAAATCCAATCAAGGTGCAATTGCAACCCACAATTGCCACCTGGGTAGATGCCCTAAAATATCGTCACTAGGTACCTCGGTCAAAGTGTGGCATTTAGATTTTCGGCCTAAGAAATGGGTCACGGGCTAGATCTCGTCCAAGAGGTGGGTGCCTCAAGGGGGGACGCATAGAACAACCAGACCTCGACCTTCAACCCTTCAAAGGTATCTCCCTACCTTATGGTGTTAGGAACACTTGACTTGGAGGATTTTCAGTTCCCTATTTGACAACTTCTATGGTTTTGACAATGTAAGAACCAGATAATGGGGAGTTATTTGGATGCTTATCCCCGAAATCCTACCTAGACTAAAAAATTTCTTTTGGAACCTCCTGTGGAGGAAAACTTAGTGAGTTTTCAGAAAAAATTTAGATGTAGTTGTTTTGAGAGGTTGGGGGTGTGAACCAACCTTATTGAATTAAAATGGGAGTGGATAGTTTCGTCAAGAAAAGGGTGGGGTGTTTTGGAATCTCTTTGGAGGAAACTTACTTTGACCTCCACGTTTCAAGAAGAAGCTATGTGAGTGATAAGTGACTTTTTTGCGTGAATGAGTGAAAGTGTGCCAATTTTTAGTGAATTAGGTGTCACCTTGTTGCATGTGGACTTCGCTTGGTCCTTACAAATGTTGATTACCTAATTAACTAAGTGCCTTAGGTACAACCTTGCGTAATTCAAAAGTACCTAGGAAGCTAGAATGTGGAGATGTGGGTCCATTACTATCCCTTTAACTCCCTATTGTGATGTAATCTAAGAAAATATTTAAAACTATCCTAGATTTATCATGGGAGCATGTATGGGCTCATTACAAAACCTTTAAACTTCCCTAGTGATTTGATCTAAGAAAGCAAATTTAAACACTATCCTATCTTTGTAGCATGTGGGCATGTATGGGCCCGTTAAAATATTAAGATGTGTTTAAAAAAATAAACTAAGAGGAGTACCAAGAAGGGTTTTTGTCCTCTCCTAAAGGTTTTAATGTTCTTAAGGGAGATGAATTTGTTTCACAATCTTTTTCTAATTCTCAAGGTCGCTTGAAGGCACTAGAGAAGAGCATACTAAGCAATTGTTATCCAACTTCTAGTCCCAATGTAAGTTAAATGTGATTAAAAATGATTTCCAACTTATATTTTGAGTCAAAACAAGCCATCCATGTGGCAAAAATGAAAGCAAAAGAGGAAATTGATTTTAACCCCCTAAGTGCCTATGTGTTTTGACTAACCCCTTTATATGATGAGGGGACTAATTGTGGTGCAACTTTAAAACATGCTTGAAAACATTTTTAAGAAGGCTAATGGCCTTCTCCACATCTCAACAACTTTACAATGTGAATTTTTTCATAGACGCGCGGGTCTCAGTGGAGACAGAGGCACACAGAGCACATGTGTGCAGACATAAAAGAAGTAAAAAGCACACGTGCACAGAAAAAAACCATGACTTGAGCACATGTGCGCACGATGCGCGCCTGTGGGCCTAAAAACCCACAAACAGGTGACACATAGTCGAGAATGAAAATTCCATATGGAGTTCTCCCAATTCAACTTGGAATTGGATGATTGGCAGGTCGGCTTAGGCTGGTTACTGCACCTGCAAGTTCAATAAACCAAAAGAAGAGCTAGAAAAACCCAAATGGAGTAGGAAATTGATACCTTTCCCTAGTGGAGTCGTCAATCTATTGAGCCTCTTTCGTCACCTTAGTGAGAAAAATAGAGGTTCTTGCAAGCTCATTTGGGTTTGATGAGCAGGACAGCTGCAAGGAAAAGGGTTAGAAAAAGAAATATAAAACAACAACTAAGAATTAAACTAAGAAATAAAACAAAAACTAAATTTATAAACATAGGGACATAAGGACAAAAGAAACAATAAGACCCATTTCACCAATGATAAGGCTAATATTAGTGAAAGAAAACACCGAGAAGCAAGGGGACTATGAGTCCCTTCTTCCTCCAAGGGAGGGCTCTTGGACCCCCACAAATAAGATCTTCTTACAATTTTGAAAAAGAAAATGAAAATGGTGAAAGAATTCTTTGCTAATCCACTCAAGGGGTGAGATGGATTTCCCAAAGCAATGATGCAAGTATACTCTTAGCAAGGATAGAAGAGTCCTCAAGAGAATAATGGCAGCATAACTTTTCTATGAAATTCCTTGAAAATGGAAGTGTACCCATGGCTTTTTTATAGCATTAATTTGGGTTATTATTCAACTAGTTTGTAGTGTGTAAAGAGGCTAATTAGGGCATTTCTAGGTCTTTGACCAGCCACCTAGTCGAATCCAGTCCAGATTTGAGTGTCAAATAAACTTGGAAGCTGAACCAGAAGTGGGTGGGAGGCTGACCACTCTCATAAATGCATCGTTTCTCAGGTGTGTGGATTTTTCTGACAACAGTCACGCATCATGTGCATGTGCGTGAATCTGGCATTTATGTTTCACGCATGTGCACGCGTGCCCAATGTCTTCATAGCGCCCTTACATTGTTTCACTATTTGTATAGTTTTTAACCCTTTGTGAATGATTTTGTGTTAATTCAAGTCCATTGATGTCCTCATAACTGTTTGACGATGCTGAATTCTTGTAACCATTTGCGGATGAAATTTCAGTGATAACAGTCGGCCTCCCACCCAATTTTGGTTCAACTTCCAAGTCGATTTGACATCCAAATCTCGGATGAATCCAGCTGGGTGGCTAGTCAAAGACCTAAGGGTGCCCTAAATGGCCCCTTGTTCACACTAAAAGTTGGCTAAATAATGCCTCAAAGTTATGCTATAAAAGGAGGCCATGGGTTCACTACATTTTCAAGGAATTCATTTGTATTGTTATGCTGTTGATATTCTCTTGGAGGATCCTCTTTCCTCATGAAGAGTATGCTAGCACCATTGCACTTAGCCATTCATATCACCTATAGAATGAATGTTCTTTGGATTCTCTTCACCATTTCATTCTAGTTCATCATTTGTAAGAAGAGCTCAATATTTTGGGGTCCAAGAGACCTCCCTTAGAGGAAGAGGGGACCCAAAGTCTCCCTTACTCTTTGGTGTTTTCTTTCCACTAATACAATCCTTTCCATCGGTGGCATGAGTCTTGTTTGTTTCTTGTTCTTATGTTCTTATGCACTATAGTTTAATTTTTTTTATCATTCTTAGTTTAATTCTTTGCTTATCTTGTATGCTTTATCCTTCTAACCCTTTCCTTTACTGTTGTCTTACCTAGCTGACCCAATTGTGCTTGTAAGCACCATTATTTTGCTCATTTAGGTAACAAAAGAGGTGCAACAAATTGGAGACTCCATTGGGGAAAGGTATCAATTTCCTACCCCATTTAGGTTATTTTAGCTCTTTGTTTTGTTTCTTTAACTTGCAAGGATCATAACCGGCCCAAGCCGACCTATAAAAAGCCAAGTTCAAAGTTGAGTAGAGAGAATTTCATTCCAAATTTTCATCACGACCGTGTAATAGAGATTGTGCGCATGTTTTAACCCACATGTGTGTCTTCAATTCACGTGTGCCAAAATGACTATATCTCTTATCACCCTCTGCGCACCTCCTCCCATAAATCACTTTCAGTTTGTGCATTGGCGCTCAGAGCACCTCTGTCTGTTCTGAGACCCACGCACCTGTGTAGAAAAACACACATTGTAATCTTTTTGTGATCTGTGGAGGGTCCATAGATTTCTTAAAATTGATTCCATGCATATTTTAATTTGCACCACACTTCCATTCCCTCTTCATATAAAGGGATTAGTCAAAATGTAGGCACTTAGGGGTTAAAATCATTATTTTCCTCTTTTTGTTTTTCATTTTTCCACATGGATGGCTTGCTTTGACTAAATTTAAGTTGGAATCATTCTACATCACATATAAAAATTTCATCGGGACCAGAAATTGGATATCAATCGTTGAGTATGCTCTTCTGTTACTCCCCAAAGTGATCTTGAGAATCAAAAAGAGGTTGAAGGAAAATTTCATCTCCCTTAAAAAAGACAAAATCTTTAGGAGAGGACAACAACCCCCTCGGGACTCCTCTTAGTTTATTTTCAAACACATCTTAATATTGTAATGGGCCCATACATTCCCACATGCTACAAAGATAGGATAGTGTTGAAATTTACTTTATTAGATTAAACCACTAGGTAAGTTTCAAGGTTTTGTAATGGGCCCATACATGCCCACATGTCCACAATCTAGGATAGTTTCAAATATTTCTTAGATTAAATCACATTAGGGATTTAAAGGAATAGTAAGGACCCACATGTACACATGCTAGTTTCCTAGGGACTTTAAAATTCCACAAGGTTGTACCAATGACACTTAGTAACTTAGGTAATCAAGACTTGTAAGGACCAAGCAAAGTCCACATGCAACAAGGTGACACCTAAATTATTAAAATTGACACACTTTCACTTGTTCACACACAAAGTCACTACTCAATCACATAGTTTTCATTTTGAAACCTGGAGGTTGAAGTAAGGTTCCTCCAAAGGGGTTTCGAAACACCCCACATTTTTCTTGACGAAACTATCCACTCCCACTTAACTTCATCGAGATTGTCTCACACCCCCAATATATCAAACAACCACACCTAAAATACTTCTAAAAACTCACTAAGTTTTCCTCCATAGGAGGTGCCAAAAGAATTTTCTTAGTCTAGGTAGGATTTTGGGGATAGGTATCCAAATAACTCCCCGTTATCTAGTTCTCACATCTTCAAACAATAGAAGTTGTCAAATGGGGAACTTTGAATCCTCCAAGTCAAGTGTTACAAACACCATAAGGTAGGGACATACCCATGAAGGGTTGAAGAATGAGGTCCGGTTGTTCTATAAGTACCCCCTTGAGGCACCCACATCTTGGACGGGATCCAGCCCGTGACCCATTTATTAGGTCGAAAATCTAAATTATGCACTTTGACCGAGGTACTTAGTGACCAAATTTTAGGATATCTACCCAGGTGGCAATTTTGGGCTACAATTTCACCTTGATCGGATTTTGTGTGGCTATTGGGAAATATCTCCAGCTCTTTCAGGATATGCACCCTCTACCCCTCATTATAACTGATTACATCATCCTTCACTAGTTCCTCTTTTGGTGGCTTCAGACCCCACTGTTGAGTGCTATTGGAAGGTCCCGTTCTGTTTGAGGGGAAGGACGTTACGTCTTTTAGGACACGAGCATTTGTTTTCTTTGTTCTCCCACGTGGAAAAAATCCACCTACCCACATATATGCTTCTTTATCAATTGATTTATGTATGATGTTCTTGTGATTACATACGATTGTGAGATATATTGTGAAGGTCCAAGTTATACAAAGTCTCTTGTTCATTAATTTCTCTCATCACCATTTTCACACATCCACCTTACTAGTCAAACATCATAGGGGACCCACATAATCCTTGTCATTCTAGATGCTTGTTAAATCTCCCTCCCATTCTAGGGGTAGTTCCTAGTATTGCCAACTCATCGGCCATACTTTCCCAAACCCCTGTGAGTGTTATTGTCTTGGGATCAGCTTTGCTTGGTTCCACTTTGCTTGGGTCCAATTCTCAAGGTCAAACATCCCCACACTCTCCTTTACATGGAAGCGGAGGGGAAACTTCTTCCCAAGGGGGAAGTACAAACCCACCTAGTCCCGTTCAAGGGTCAGGTACACAGAACACTCACACCATGGTCGGAACTAATCCTCTGCCACCACCTCATATGCCATACTTGGCTTCCCTCAACATACCAGATCTGACTAAAGTCACTAATGATCCTAAATTACACAACCCCACATGGCCTGCAATGCCTGCCAAACTGCCTTCAAACATCCCCAAGTTTGAAGGAAAACTGAGAGATGATCCCACCAACCATATCATGACCTTTCACTTATGGTGCTCTTCAAACAACATCTTGTATGATTCCATCTTATTAAGGTTATTTCAATGTACACTCACTCGCCCATCAACTAAGTGGTATGTAGAAGAAAAATCTAGATCCCATGTGACCTTTGAGTCCCTGGCTAAAGCTTTCTTGAACTTCTTTCAACAACCAATTCATCATGACAATGGCCTCAAACTACTCTCAGAATTTAAACAAACCTCCATCATGCACATCGCTGACCACATTCACGAATGGCGTCAATGACGTAGTCTCTACAAAGATTAAGCTACTCCACAACAATGTCTCAATTGGTTCCTAAAATCACTTGTTTCCCTGCTTGCCAAATATGTGGCCTCCACCTTCCCCCAGTCCGAAGAAGAAGCCATTATCAAGGCCCAAAAGTTTGAACTCATTTATTCATAGTCAGGATACTTATATACGGTACTACTTGACACCTTGAGACCCATGCCATTCAACCAGGAAAAACCTGGGATGTATCACTCCACGGATGGATTGATTGGTACCACAACACACCACAATCCATACCCCCCACAACCCACTATGTATGGTACACCTCCATATCCACCGACATATGGAGGAAATCCTTACTACCCCCCTCCCCATTACCAACAATCATATCCTTTTTTTCCCCCTCAGTCATTGGGGGCACCCCCACCAGTACCCATGCCGTATTCGGTCTCTCAATCCAGTACGGGTCCACCCCCAACCCATGGATATAACCCTAGCAGTAGTTGAAGTACCTCTACCTCTTATATGCCATATGGATCCTATCCACAAAAAAATCCATATTTTCCATTTCCTAGTCCTCCCCAGCTGGTTAATCCTCCACCAGGACAACCACATGTCAACGTCAACTTTGTTCATCCATTTACCATCTAAAGGGGCACCTATAACAATATACCACAACAAGGGAAGAACAACAATCTTCGAACTAACTTCTCTTGTGCTATATGTGGTGAGTATTGACATTATACTCATCATTGCCCTGAAATTCTTGATCTCCAATGGATGAGGGCATCCATGAACTCACAAGGCCCTCTGACACCATCTGCTCCTCAGCTGGCCCCACAACAGTGTTTGCAACCACTGCCTCCAACTATTTTTCAAAACCCTATTCCATAGAAAGGTGTGATGAACACCCAACAAGTGATCAATGCTACCCCACCACAAATGAGGATATATCCAAACCCAGGTGCCACTCAACATGAGAATTTGTTTGATCACAGTGTCCTCCTCACGAGGGAAGAAATTCTTCTACAAACCCACAATCATCAATATGGTATGCCTCCTGAATCTACCCCAACAACATCAGAAACACTACCAACTACTACAGGACAACCATTGATGATTCCACGTCCTCATGTGGAACCCATTCCTCGCATACCACGTATGCCTTTACGACGGAATGTGCATAACCCTCATGCTAGGGATGCTCATAATTATAGTCTGGTTGATGACTTAGCCAAGTATCCCGTATCCATGTTGGAGGACCTCCAAACCTATCCATCACAGTGAAAATCCTTGCTTTCTACCTTGGGGGTAGTCGACACAACTGACACATAGCTGATCACATTTGATTCAGATAACAGAGAACCACGTCTTTCCACCCAAGTAGCCTTACAGATACCAGTTAATATCTAGAACACCACAGTTTATCAGTGTATCATCGATGAAGGTGCATCCACCTGCATCATGTCTAAACATGTGTGGCAGAAAATTGGCTCCCTTGAGCTAGTATGCTCTACCATCACCCTTCGAGATTATGACGGTCGACCAACAACTTACGCAGGGATTTTTCAAAATGTCTCCATAGAACTTGGCGGAAAAACCATGCTCAATGACATTGAAGTTATCAATGCCCAGCTTGATTGCAATATCTTGTTCAGACGCAACTACATGTATGCTATGAAGGCGGTCGCCTCTTCTGTGTTTTGTACGATGATGTTCCCCCATAATGGGAAGATCATCACCATCAACCAACTTACACATTACGATCCTAACCATTCCACCAACATCAATAATAGCCTCCCCCTTGTTCATGTTAGCTCAAATGATTTTCCAGTTTCCAACATTGGCACTGGATTATTCCAAGACCCATTCATGTTGGGCACTTATCAGGGGGCACCACTATTCCTAAAACCATCTTTTTTAACACAAGTGTGTGTAGTTTCCTCTAAAGGAACAGACATCGGAGATAAGACTCCTATCACTGAGTCCCCTCCCCATATAAACATTCCACCAGTTGAAGAAATACTACCTCAGTAGTTCCCTGAGAGTGCCACCACACCACTTATCACAGATATCCCCCCCTCCATAGGAAAGTCCCAATTTGGGAGACAGTCCCCCAGCCCATTACCAAAATTCCCTTTTTCTACCCTCCACCTGGAGTCGAAGCATTCCAGGTAACCGTAACTCTTAACCTTCTGAACATGGTACTCGCCATCCCTGTATGGTATCTACATCCACCCAGGATGGTTCCTCAACCATCCCTCCCTTATTAAAAGGGAATCCTGATGCAGATCCCAGTACTAACTTTGACCACGCCACCCTCACCCCCAATCTCCAGCACCACTACTACGGCTAGGGGCAGACCGAAGAAGAAATATACCATCGCTCCACTACCTCCCCTATTTCAACTCCCTCATGCATTATGTGAAATAAAAGGACACCCCACTCACATATGTCCTTCTCTTCCTGAGCTACATAGTTTTATCTAGCCTCCTCAAGCACCCCTTTTTCTTGCCACTCCACCAAATTCATCCCACACTACTATGGAGTCATCAACCACATGCAAACAAAATATACGAACCAATTTCGCCTGCGCCATATGCACAGTATATGGGAATTACACTCATCATTTCCCATCTATCCCATACATATGCCACACATTAGCCACTGAACGCCACACATATATGTCAGTGCTTCCTCCGACACTCCATACCAATGCTCATGTGAATGTAATTCATTATACTTCTTCATCGATCCTTGAGCAAAGTTGAGGTACATGTCCTCCCACCAAACTATCACCCAATCACCCATAGTGTTAGTGCAACTAGGATGGAATTATGGGCCCACCRTCCATATCTAAGCCCTTTTCCCCACTTTAATTTTTTGGTACAGGATCCCATAAGATTCATTTTTCGAACCATTTTCAGCCACTGACACAATCATTTTGCTTGGGTGATCATTTTCACTTTTCCTCGATGGAGCATCTTTCCATGACACACTCAAGTATGCCTGCTCATGTTCAAAGTTATCAAATAACTGTTATATGTTCTTTATTTTTAGATATTTTTCATGTCAGGTATTTGGTTTTCATGTGTGCAGGTACTTGATCATTACACATCAGTGGTATCCTTCTAGGTATATTATTGACACCGGCATGTAGTCATTCCCTCTGAATATCAAAATGCATCTCCCCTTCACACCCTCTGACATTTTCATTTAGGGTCCCTATATCTGGCTCTACAGTACTGTCACCTCTGCTGCATTTTGGTACTGTCACCCGATAGCACTATTCCCCACATGAGTTGTCCCATTCATAGTCCCCCTTGGAACCTTGACACTCATGTTTCTTTTGTTGGATTACTGAGAGGGGGGGTGAATCAGTAATAGCGTAATTATAATCCTTTTTCTTCAAATGTTATATCAATGTATAATTATTATCCAATAATGAGAAGTAATAAATAAACAATCACACACATGCACAGTACACCAGCGTTTTACGAGGAAACCCAAATCGAGAGAAAAGCACAAAATGCTTTTTCTTATATGTCTTGAAGAATTACATTCATTGGAAGCACCAACTTCCTTTGTTTTCCAGCTGCAACTGGAAGGAGGCTCCAACCCCCTAGTTTCTCAGGCTACAACCTAAGGGAATATCCAACTCCCCAATTCTTTGGCTACAACCAGAAAGAGGCTACAACCCCCAATGTTCTCTAGCTACAACCGGAAGGTGGCTACAACCACCTGTCCTTGCCCCGTCCTGCCACCCTGAAGTAGAAGCAGAATGATGGAACCACTATCACACTATCACTGTGAGATATACCACTGTAAACCTATACCAATAAATATGAACCATGCATCAACCTGTACCTCAACCTGTAATCAACCTGTACCATAAACAAGTGCATCAACCATGCACCAACCTGTAATCAACCTGTACCATAAACAAGTGCATCCAACCATGTACCAAGTATGTACCAATCATGTGTCAACTACTCATCAACTATAACTCATCAAGATGTACCAACATCATCAACTATACACCTCATGTATGTGCCAACTCATCAACTGCTTGTCTCAACCATGTACTCAACATGTACCTCAACCAAAAGCCCTCATCAATTTCATAATCCAAATATGATTTGTATCTTTGTAATAGACTTGGTGTATATGATCACATTCCTGCAAACCTTCCTTAACTTTAACAACAAGAGACTATCATTTTCATCAAACTTTTCTTTAGTCTCACAAAACTAGTTTTGGATTAGTCAACAACCCTGACTTGAAATAATCATAACTTTGTACCTGTAATGAATAAAGATCTAAAACTGATATACAATGTTCTTTAGTGTGTTTTATGAAATTCCTCCAAGTGTCACTACTTGGAACCGCTCAGAAAAGGATTTATAGAAAAAATGGCATACCTTGCTGAATTCTGGCTTATTCTAGAGAGCGACCTTGTAGAGCTTGTCGTACAAAACATATTTTCTGAATTGATCTAAAACTGTTACAAAACATACTAAAGACTGTACTCAACCAACACATTTTGTATCACTAAATTTGGATATGTTATGAAGAAGGTATGACGTTTTTACCCGAAACACCTGATTTTGACTAGTTTCAGGACTGGCCACAAACCCTATTTTCCACAGAGTGTAACTCCCAAAATACAATGAACCACAAGATGAATTTTTTATCACAGATACTTGGATATGTTTTATCAATGGAATAGAAATTTTAGGGTCTGAATCATTATATAAAAAAAGTTATAGCGAAAATGGTGAGATGACCTGTAAATAACATACCTTAGAAAGCACCATCAACAGAATTTATCCTTCCTTGCATTTCCGCATTCTTCTCTTCAATTTCCTCAGAATTTCAGATTATATATCCTTGGTTACCTCAGAAACATATATATATTCAATATTCTCAAGTGTTGTTTAAGAAAAAGTTTAATGCAGAAGAGAAAGTGGAGAAATAAAAATCTTGTTTAGTAGAAAAAGGTTAATCCTAGGTAGAGGGAATTGACTTTGGTGAGATTTTTTCTCCTGTTGCCAAGCTAAATTCTATTAGATTTATTTTATATATTGTTTCTTCTTTTTATATTTAAGTGGAACATATGGATGTGAAGACAACATTCCTACATGGGGATCTGGAAGAAGAAATGTACATGAAGGAACCATAAGGCTTTGTAGTGAAGGGAAAGAAAGATCTGGTTTGTAAGATAAAGAAGTCACTATATGGTCTGAAGCAATCACCTAGGATGTGGTACCAAAATTTTGACACATACATCCTTCGATTGGTATTTGTGAGAAATAGGGTTGATCACTATGTATATTCCAAGAAAGTTGGTAATCACTTCATTTATATAGTGTTGTATGATGATGACATGTTGCTAGTAGGAAATAACATGGATGTTATCAAGGAGGTGAAATCACATCTATTCTCCAAATTTGACATGAAGGATCTTGGTGTTGCTAACTTCATTCCGGGAATGGAGATTAAAAGAGATCATGCAAACAAGAAACTCTGGTTGAATCAAAGAAAATATGTTGAGACGATATTGTAGAGGTTTAATATGCATGGAAGTAAACCGATCAAGGTTCCTATTCCTATAGGTGTAAAGTTATATGCAGATTAGTGTCCCAAGACACAAGAAGAAGAGGGCATGTCCCATGTTTTGTATGCCAATGTAGTTGGAAGTTTGATGTATGCAATGGTTTGTACTAGACTAAACATTGCACATGCAGTGGGAGTTTTGAGCAGGTATATGTCAAAACTAGTGAAGGAGCATTGGACAATAGTAAAGAGGGTCTTCAGGTATTTGCGTGGCACTACCAATTATGGATTGTGCTACAAATGAAGACCAGGATTGGAGAGAGTGGTGGACATACATGGGTTTGTTGATGTAGACTAGACTGGACATCTAGATCGCAGAAGATCCACAAGTGGGTATCTGTTTAACCTATTTGGAGGAGAAATCATTTGGATGAGAAAAACACATGTTGTAGTGGAAGTCATAACTACAGAAGTTGAATACATGGAAACCACTCATGCAAGAAATGAAGTAGTATGGTTACAGAGATTGTGTTCAGGTATTGGGTTAGTACAAAAAGAAGTGAGATTAGAGTGTGACAGTCAAAGTGCAATATTCTTGGCAAAGAACCCTACTTATCATTTGAATAAAAAGCATATTTATGTTCAATATCACTTTGTGAGAGACATGGTTGAAGAAAAGAAGGTGTTCCTAGAAAAGGTTGACACTTTGAAGAATGTCGCATATTCATTGACAAAGTCTGTGAGCATAGAGAAGTTCTCCTGGTGTAGAGTAACAATGGGCATTGTTTCCCTGGATTATTGACTATGTAATCTTGTGAACCCCTATATGCAAAGAAAAAAAAAAGTGGGAGAATGTTGGTTATGTGTTATATTCTTTACATGTGTGTGTGTGGGCATGTCAGATTCGACAATTGTGTTTGACGATCCCAACTTCCTTCACCCATTGTGTCATGTGCATCGAGAACTTTCCTGAGGGGGTCCCAGGGGGGGGGTAGGTTTTCCCCCCCTGTTTACGTGCAACATTCAGCTCTAGGTGGTAGCCTAGAGCCAACAGGGTTCGGGAAAATGCCCTGAAATTTGTTTTTGGGTGTTTTTTTCTATTTTAGTGGATTTTTCTATTTTTAGCGGTTTTCTAAATTAATCTCGGATTAAGGGATTAGGGTTTTGGTAACTACGTGATGCAGGAGCATCTCAAGAGAGCTAGTGCGGAGACAAAAGACAGCTGGAAAAGTGCCCAGTGAAAATTTTGAAAATGTCTTGAAACATTCATGAAGTCATCAAGTGGAGGCACACTTGTAAAATGTAAACGGACCTTGAGTGATCCACTCTCCTCCTTAGTAGGTAGAAGGCATTTATGATAGTTAATGCAAGTAGGTAGAATTGAATTCCTAGATTAGACATTTTTAGGAGTGGAGGGAAAACGGGATATAGACACCCTCATTGTATTATTGTATGATAGGGGAAGAACATTACCGAGAGAAGAGCATACAGAGCTGGAACAGAGAAACTGTGTTTGAAAAACACCCATGTACAAATATTTGAGTTAATAGAAGAAGTCTTAATTCAGATTCATGGCGTTGTATTTGTTTCTTGCATGTCTATGTTGAACGGTATGTTCATGGTTATACTCTTTTTGTTATACATTTTCTTTTATGCTATGTGTGAATGATTTCTTGATTGAATGTTTAAAATCTGAGAGGAAAGGGTAAAGGAATGAGTTTCAATTGTTTCTCAATCTGAGCAAGAGTTCCTGTAAGGAGTGCAGTTGAATTGTCCGCAAGGAGTGCTTTGACAAAGGGTTCAGAGGTTTGTCTCTGAAAGCTCAGATAGGGTATATTTTGTTCTCATTCACACAGAAGTGCAGTTAAGCACAGAAGTCATGCAAAGTGTGTGCAGGCTGAGTAGAGATTCAGGTTTTGTAACCTGCGCAAAGCATTGAGAGATTGCTACTGCAAGGAGTGCGTAGAGTCGAAGGGAGTTCGACACTTGAAGGTGTTTGAAGTTTTTTCGCAAGGAGTGTGTGTAGGAGTATTCTTCAAGACTTGGAGTTAGAGAAATCTCAAGAAGGACAAAGCCTTCAAAGCTGTCGAAGGAAGCACAGGAAGTTTGTGCATTGGAAAAGTGAGAAGGCATTGCAAGTTTGTGTCGCAGGTAGTTGAGTGCCGTGGGAAAACCACTTGGAAAAAGGGTTGCAGAAGTCCTTGAGAAGGAAAGAGACGGATGGTCAAAATTCTCTATGGAGAATTTGCGATGTCCCGTGAGCTGTCAGATCTCATGGAGGAGCAGGAGAGTTATAGAGATATTTTCAAAAGGTTCAATCTTAGGAGAAGTGGAGCCATAGATTTGAGTCAACAGGAGCCGTTGGATTTAACCGTGGTTTCTATTTCGGGGTTTCATGAGTGGAAGTCCAGAGATCTTTGCATCAGGACTTGCGAAGTCACAAAGCGCGAAGTCCTGAAGGGCTAAAAGGATCGTGTGGGCCATAGGAATTGACAGGACGGACAGGTGGCGCACTATAGACACGAAAGCCAATTTCATTGAAAATTTTGGGGTTTCGTGGGGTGAAGTCCCGAGACCTTTGCATCAGGATTTGTGAAATTGTGAAGTCCAAAATCTCGATGGGATGAAGAGTTGTTGAAAAGTCAACCTTTCTAGCGCATCGGAGTTTTGGTAATTCAGGTTTCGGGAGTCGAGGGGACGAGTTGCTTGACATCGCAACTCCCGAAATCACGATAAAGAGAAAGGTGATATAGAGAGAGAAAAGGCCAAGCGTCATAACTTCGGGTTTCAGGGGTCTGAGAAACAAGATGCTTGACCACAGGATTCGTGGAATCGCAAAGTCCGATCTCCCGAAGCGCGAAGGGAGATTTCTCGAGGTTTTGTTGTGGGTGCATATTTCCCGAAAGGGAATTGGGAGAGCCATTTCCGGGAGCTCTTCGGGCCAGTGGAAGAGAAAATTTCCTGTGTACGTGGACTTCTAACCTGCAGGTTGGGAGGGCTACATCCATCATTTGGTATCAAAGAACACAAAGGTTTCTTTGCTTTCTGTAGCAGGGAAAAGGAGAATTCACCATGTCGCCAAGAAGAAGGGACAGGCAAACACCTGATCCACCAGAGGACAGGGAAATGCTGAGAAGAAGGGGTAGGAAGATGCCTGATCCATCCATGGAGAGAATGATGCATGATTTACGCACCAGACTCGAAGACATGGAGACATCACAGAGGCGCACAATCGGTGTTGGGGATCTTAGTGATTTTGAAAGTGAAATTGAAGTTGAACATGAAGGGGAAGAAGTTGCAGCCGAAGATGTAGCAAACGAACGCTTGATTAGGGCTACTGCAAGAATGGGTGCAAGAGAGAAAATGGACATTCTAGTTTATGAGGGAAAACTGGATGCAGAGGAGCTTCTATACTAGATTAGAGCTCTGGACACATACTTTGACTATGAATATGTTGAAGAGGACAAGAAGGTCAAACATGTTGTCACGAGATTAAAGGGACATGTAGCATTGTGGTGGGATGAGCTACAAGATGACAGATGCTACAAAGGCAAGCAGAAGATCAAGAGTTGGGATAGGATGATCGTGAAGATGAAGGTGAAATTCATTCCCAAAGATTACTAGATTACTCTGTTTTGAAGGATGCAAAACTTGAGACAGAAGCTGATGACATTGAAAGAATATATTGAAGAGTTCTACAGGCTGAACATCAGGGTAGGTCATCGAGAAAGAGATGATGAAAAAGTTGCTAGGTACATGAATGGCCTGAGATACGAAATTCAGGATGAGATGAGCATGATGACCATTCGAACGGTGAAAGATGCTTATCAAATGGCTCTAAAAGCTGAATAGAAGCTGAGCCGAAAGTAGGGTCAAATTGGTCGAGGTAGAAGTCAGCCCAAAGGAAAATCAGTTGCCCAGGATAAAAATTAGAAACCCAAGGAGGACTGGAAGAAACCTCAAACTCGAACTGAGAGAGGTGGAAGCTCACAGTGAGGGAAATATGTTGAACAGAGAGGGCAGCATACCGAACAAAGAGGAGATCATGATGATAATAATATTTTTCCTCGTACCAGAGGTAGAGGAAGAGGAAGAGGTGGAGTGATAACATGCTTCACATATGGAAAGAATGGGCACAAGTCTTATGAATGTCCAGATAGAAAGAAAGAAGGAGGTGAGACTCACATCGCCGAATCATAGAGGTGAAATATTGAGGCAGAAGATGCTGAAGGCAAAAGATAATTGATGATACGAAAAGTTCTTTTGACACCAGAGAGAGAGGTGGAGAGTTCAGTCCAAAGAAACTGACTTTTTCAGACTACTTGCAAGACCAAGGATAGGGTATGCAAGGTCATTGTGGACAGTGGTAGCATAGATAATCTCGTTTCAACAGAGATGGTAGAGAAGTTGGAGCTAGAGACGATTGATCATCCAAGCCCATACAAAGTTTCATAGCTACAAAAAGGACATCAGGTAATTGTCACTAAACAATGTTTAGTTGAATTTAAGATAGGAGGATATAAGGATAAGATACTTTGTGATGTTATTCCCATGGATGTTTGTCATCTATTGCTGGCTAGACCATGGAAATATGACAGGAATGTGATTCATGATGGGAGAATGAACACATACACCCTAGAGAATAATGGGAGGACTCACTTGTTGCTTCCAATCAAGGATAAGGAGGTGAAACCTGAAGTAAGAAACATTGTACTTCTCATGAGTGTGAAGGAACTTCTTACAGAGGTCAATAAGAAGGAGGAACCACAATTCATTATGGTCAGAAAACCGAATATTGTTTTGACCAGCACAAGGGTAGATGATTTACCAGAAGAGGTTCAGGAACTACTGGAAGAGTTCACTGACATAGTAGTGGATGAACTACCTCGTTCATTGCCACTGATCAGAAGTGTGAGTCATCATATTGATCTCATACCAGGAGCTAGTTTACCAAACAAAGCAGCGTACAGATTGACGCCGCGGGAGAATGAAGAGGTCAAAAGACAAGTCCAGGATTTGTTGGACAAAGGTTTGGTCAGGGAAAGCTTGAGTCCGTGTGCTATTTTGACAGTACTCAGTCCGAAGAAAGACAGAGGCTGGAGGATGTGTACTGACTCAAGGGTGATCAACAAAATAACCATCAGGTACAGATTTCCATTGCCAAGGATGGACAATTTGATGGATTGCTTGAGTGGAGAAAAGTATTTTTCAAAGATTGATTTGAAAAGCAGTTATCATCAAATCCGCATGAGAGAAGGTGACGAATGGAAGACAGCCTTCAAGACTGACGAAGGGTTGTATGAATGGCTTGTTATGCTATTTGGCTTAACAAATGCACCAAGTACCTTCATGAGGTTGATGAACGAAGTTCTGAGGGAGTTCATCGAAAAATTTGTTATCGTATATCTGGATGGCATACTGATTTTCAGTAAAATAGTGGTAGAACATTTGAAACACTTAACTACAGTAACGAAGAGGTTATAGCAGGAGAAGCTGTTGATAAACATGAAGAAATCCTCATTCATGAAGACAAAGCTCATATATTTGGGTTTTTTTATTTCTGCAGATAAGTTGAGGATGGATCCAAATAAGGTGGAGGTAATTAAGAATTGGCCATCACCAAAGAATATCTTTGAAGTTCAAAGTTTTCACGGAATGGCTAGTTTCTACTGAAAGTTCATTAGGAATTTCAGTGGAATTAGTGCACCGATGATGGACACAGTGAATAAGAGACACAAATATTTTCACTGGACAGAAGAGGCTGAGAAAAGTTTTAATCTATTGAAGAGGAAAATCACGGAACAACCAATTCTGGTGTTGCCTGATTTCCAAAAGACATTTCAAGTAAAATGCAATGCAAGTGGATTTGCAATAGGGGCAGTCTTGAGTCAAGAAGACAGGCCGATAGCATACTTCAGCGAGAAGCTGAATGAAGCCAAGATAAAATACTCGACATATGGTAAGGAGTTTTATGCTATTATACAGGCATTGAAAAAATGGAGACATTACTTAATTCCCAAGGAGTTTGTCTTATATAGTGACAATCATGCACTGCAATTTGTGACTCAACAGGAAAATTTGAATCAGAGACATGTTAAATGGGTTGAATATATGCAAAATTTCACTTTTGTGATTAAACATGTTTCTGGCACTGCTAACAAAGTTGTTGATGCTTTGAGCATGAATTGTTTGCTATTGCAGGAGTTCAAATTCAAAACATTGGGTTTTGATGATCTCAAGGACATGTACAGAGCTGATCCAGATTTTAAAGGGGTGTACGAAACAACTGAGAATCCAATTCTCAGAGATAGAAGCCAATGGACAGAATACATGATCCAAGAAGGATTATTTTTTAAAGGTACTCAATTTTGTATTCCGAAATGCTCCATGAGGGAGAATTTACTGAAGGAGAAACATAGTGGAGGATTGGTCGGGCACTTTGGTCACGACAAGACATTCGCAAAATTGAATGAATCATGTTTCTAGCTGGGAATGCAAGAAAACATCAAGAGATTCATGGACAGATGCAGAATTTGCTAGCATTTGAAGGGAAGGAGGCAGAATGCAGGATTTTATCAACCGTTACCCATACTTGAGAAGCCGTGGGATGCAGTCAACATGGATTTCATATTGGGGTTGCCAAGAACACAAAGAGGGTTTGACTGAATCTTTGTGGTGGTGGATAGATTTTCCAAGATGGCACACTTCATTCCATGTCAGAAGACCAGTGATGCAACCCACATTGTGAATTTTTTTTCAAAGAAGTCATTCAACTTCACGGCTTACCAAGGAGCATAGTTTCGGATCGAGACACTAAGTTTGTAGGACATTTTTGGAGGACCTTATGGAAGAAGCTGGGAACTAACTTTTCATTTAGTTCAGCTTATCATCCTCAGACGGATGGACAGACAGAGGTGGTTAATAGAAGTCTAGGAAACTTGTTGAGAAGCTTGGTGACAGAACACCACAACTAGTGGGACAACATATTACCATAGGCGGAATTTGCTTATAATGATTCAATCAACAAAATCATGGGGCAGAGTCCATTTAAGATTGTCTATGGCATGCAATTGAGAGGAATTTCTGAATTGAGGGATTCATAAAATAATGCAACTAGAAGTGCTAGTGCAGAGGATTTCGCAGAAGCGATGAAGGAACTTCACAGCCAGGTGAAGGAGCGATTATATAGTTCGAGCCAAGAATATAAGCGCAGAGAAGATCAGCACAGGAGACAACTTCAATTTGAGGTTGGTGATTTGATTCTAGCACATTTGAGAAAGGAAATGTTCCCGAGAGGAACATATAATAAACTGAAGATGAAGAAAATTGGACCATGTAAGGTCTTAAGGAAATTTGGGGCAAATGCTTACAAGATTGAATTACCCGATGGGATCGGAATTTCTCCCATATTCAATATCTCAGATTTGTACCCATATAAAGCTCAGGAAGCCGGGGCAAGAAATGAATAGCCAGAGGTCCAGTGGATGAAACAGATGCCAATTGCATAAAAGCCACAGATGGAGCACATACTGGACAAAAGGGTCAACAAGAAGACCAGGTGAAAGAAATACTTTGAATATTTTGTCAAGTGGAAGGGCCATCCAGTTGAAGATGTCATCTAGGAGAATGAAGAAGAGATCCAGAGGCATGGACACACCATACATGAGCTCATGGATAGGAGCCCATGAAAATTTTCAAGCAAGGGAGTATGATGCAGGAGCATCTCAAGCAAGCCAGCGCGGAGACAAAATACAGCCGGAAAAGCACCCAGCGCAAATTTTGAAAATGTCTTGAAACATTAATGAAGTCATCAAGTGGAGGCACACTTGTAAAATGTAAATGGACCTTGAGTGATCTGTTCTCATCCTTAGTAGGTAGAAGGCATTTATGATAGTTAATGCAAGTAGGTAGAATTGAATTCCTAGACTAGACAGTTTTAGGAGCGAAGGGAAAATGGGATATAGACACCCTCATTGTATTATTGTATGATAGGGGAAGAACATTACCGAGAGAAGAGCATACAAAGCTGGAACAGAGAAACTGTGTTTGAAAAACACCCATGTACATAGATTTGAGTTAATAGAAGAAGTCTTAATTCATATTCATGGCGTTGTATTTGTTTCTTATATGTGTATCTTGAACGGTATGTTCATGGTTATACTCTTTCTATTATACATTTTCTTTTATGCTATGTATGAATGATTTCTTGATTGAATGTTTGAAATATGAGAGGAAAGGGTAAAGGAATGAGTTTCAATTGTTTCTCAATCTGAGCAAGAGTTCCTGCAAGGAGTGCAGTTGAATTGTCCTCAAGGAGTGCATTCACAAAGGGTTCAGACGTTTGTCTCTGAAAGCTCAGATAGGGTAGCTTTTGTTCTCATTCACACAGAAGTGCAATTAAGCACAGAAGCCATGCAAAGTGTGTGCAGGCTGAGTAGAGATTCAGGTTTTGTAACCTGAGCAAAGCATTGAGAGATTTCTGTTGTAGGGAGTGCGCAAAGTTGAAGGGAGTTCGACACTTGAAGGTGTTTGAAGGTTTGCCACAAGGAATGTGTGTAGGAGTCTTCTTCAAGACTCAGAGTTAGAGAAAGCTCAGGAAGGACAAATCCTTCAAAGATGTTGAAGGAAGCACATGAATTTTGTGCATTGGAATAGTGAGAAGGCGTTGCAAGTTTGTGTCGCAGGCAGTTGAGTGTCGTGGGAAAACCACTTGGAAAAAGGGTTGCAGAATTCCTTGAGAAGGAAAGAGACAGATGGTCGGAATCGTCTGTGGAGAATTTTCAAAGTCCTGTGAGCCTTCAGATATCACGGAGGAGCAGGGGAGTTATGGAGAGAGTTTCAAAAGGTTCAAGCTCAGGAGAAGTAGATCCATAGATTCGAGCCAACAAGAGTCGTTGGATTTAACCATGGATTTCTATTTCGGGGTTTCATGAGTGGAAGTCCCAAAATCTTTGCATCAGGACTCGCGAAGTCATGAAGCGCGAATTCCCAAAGGGCCGAAAGGATCGTGTGGGCCATAGGAATCGACAGGATAGACAGGTGGCACACTATAGACACGGAAGTCAATTTCATTGACCATTTCGGGGTTTCGTGGGGTGAAGTCTCGAGACCTTCACATAAGGATTCACGAAATCATGAAGTCTGAAATCCCGATGGGATGAAGATTTGTTGAAAAGTCAACCTTTCTAGTGCATCGAAGTTTTGGTAATTCGGGTTTCGGGAGTCAAGGGGACGAGTTGCTTGACATTGCAACTCTTGAAATCATGATAAGGAGAAAGGCGATATAGAGAGAGAAATGGCCAAGTGTCATAACTTTGGGTTTCAGGGGTCTGAGAAACAAGACACTTGACCACAGGATTCGCGGAATCGCAAATTCCGATCTCCCGAAGTGCGAAGGGAGATTCCTCGAGGTTTTGTTGTGGGTGCATATTTCCTGAAAGGGAATTAGGAGATTCATTGTCGGGATCTCTTCGAGCTAGTAGAAGAGAAAAGATCCTGTGTATGTGGACTTCTGACCTGCGGTTTGGGAGGGTTGCGTCCATCACTACGAAATACCTAAAACATTGTATATATTGTATGTTGAATGATGAAATTAATACGATGAAGAGTTGAAAGGTGTGGCACCAAGGAAGGTTGTTTTCTCTCGGTTAAGGGTTTCCAGCATAATTCTTCGTGTCCTATTTGTATGAGCCATTTGATTAATTTATGTTTTTCTTAAGAATCTATGTGCATTTCTTTACTTCACATGTTTAAAACTTACAGAGGGAGAGGATGGAAAGGGTAAAGGCATGTTTGGCATATAAATAGGAAAATGATTAGAGACCCAAGGCATGGACTAAGTGTCGTAATTATGCATACCATTATGAAAAGTGGACGGATCGGTCCCCATGAAATGAGTGAACATCATGGGGGGGTATCGGTAAAGGAGGAAACCATGGGAAATCCACTATCCATGATAATGAAAAATCAAGGCATGGTATAAAATCTCAAAGGTATACTAATAATCAAAGAGCACATTGAAAATAATGAAAAGGCCTCCCTCTCTAAAGTAGGTATGCCTTGCCCAAGAGGGGCTTGAGATTCCTCTGCTAAATATCGGAGGTAATATAATCAGTTATAAGGTTCCTTGTGGGATTAACAACCACTCGGTCAGATCTCCCTGGAGAGGTAATCCTCCATAAAGGTTGAGTGACGTCTGACCCTTATCTAACATAAGGTACCTACAGAATAACCCCTGCAAGTAAACTATGTGGTACCCAATTCAAGAAACTAAGAAACCATGGTATAACTGATGCACAAGAAAATAGTCATAAGTTAGGTCCAACGTATGGGTAGGGTATCAAAGACCGAAACCTTGAAAGCATCACCTCTCACAAAGGTAAGTGTTATGAGGAAAATATCTCTATGGCTAGGGTAAACCACAACATATAGAAATGACTGCATAAATAAAATCTCTTCTCCAGTATGCTATTGTTGGCACAGGGGAAGACCTAGGGTTCAACTCTAACATCATACCAACATGCCCTAACTACTATCCCTTTCAGCAACACCTGCGAAGCAGATGCAGTCTCACCCGAAGTAGCGATAGGGGGTTGCAGGACACAGGTGTCTACAACCAAAGGAAATGAAAGTGGATTCAAAGGAACAACACACATAGATCTTGTTATTCTTGATCTCCTTTAGGCCTACTACGCAAGCTATGTGTCAGATCTAACACAATGATGTAATAACAGAATAACATAAAGCAAAAGAACACAACATCAATCACACAGAACAACAGGATATATGTGGTTCACCCTCTCCCTAGGGCTACGTCCACAGAACTATGTTTCTTGATATTATGTAAAAACATACAGTTCTATTTGTGCACTTAGCTTTCAGATCTCTCTCTCTTTCTCTCCTCCCTATGCACCCAGCTGAATATCTTACAATACAGTCTCTCTCTCGATACAACACTTCTCTACACAACAATACTCACTCTCTTAATCCACAATGATAAACTCAAAATCAACAACAATCGAACAACCATCAACCAACCCATCCCAGGTCCTCTAGATATTTATTTATACATTACGATGATAAATGTCTAGGTGTGAAAACCCTAGGTCAACTTGACCCGCATTTTCAGGACTTTGCCAGCCTAGCATTCCTTCTTTCCCGCAAGGTGCTCCAAACCACTCATTGACGTCTTCTTTCATTTGTTGAGTTGTCCATGATCTATCTTCCTTATTGATCTGTCATCCTCAATCTTCTCATTCAATGGCTAAATTTCCCTTACTTTTCTCCTTGTTTTATGCTTATTTTACCACTTTGACCCAATCTCAGTCAATGTGCCTTCCGTGTAGTTCATGCTTCGCCTTTCCTCCGTAATATTCACTTTCTAACATAACCAAGGGCCAATAGGCCCCCAACACTCACCTGTGAGTCGTTCTGAGGCACTGGAGGTCTAAACCTTTTGTTTCTCTTCGTCTTTAGCCTACGTGGAGAAACCTGTGCTCTCTATTCTATTCCTCCCTTCCTTGTGCAGACTGTCTTTTCTGTGTCTGGTACCCAGTTTCAATTTCACCTGGTACCTAGACCCTTCTTCTTATGCTTTTACTAAGATCTGTGAGGCAACTGGATGTCATATTACAATTTCAATCAGCTCCCATTTACCAAACCTTCCTTCCATTCTCCCTTCAAATTATTCAACTGCGCATCTCCTCCTTCTGTTCCATAGGCAAACTCATATGGCCTAAGACAATGTGTCCTAAACTTCCTTGGATGCTTCAAGAACTTTTTTTCATATACCAATACCAGATCTCCTTGATTAAAGGATTTCTTCTTGATATGTCTGTCATGGTAGGCCTTTTCTCTTTCCTTCTGTACCTGTTGGTGAAATCCTGCAATGAATCTTTCTTCTTCAAGTTCTAGCAACTGCGCAAGTCTATCTTGCACAACACCTATGTCATCCATATCTGTAAATGCTACAATTCTTAAGCTAGGAACTAAATATTCCATAGGTATGACTGCTTCTAGACCATAAACCAACTTAAAGGGAGTCTGCATTGTCAACTTCTTGCAAGTGGTTCTATAGGCCCATAATACTGTTGGACTCTCAAATCCCAATCATCCCTATCTACACTGCAAATCTTCATCAACGTTTTTTCTAAGATCTTATTGAAAGCTTCGACTGTACCATTCACTTGCCGATGGTATGGAGTGATCTTATGATGGTGGAATTCAAATTCCTGAGTTAAGGCTTCAATAGTCTTATTAATAAAATGTGTACGTTGATCACTCATAAGGATCTTCAAGCATCTAAATCTATTTATGATATCATAAAATATAAATTGTGCAGTTGTAGTTGCACTGCAGTCCTTAACTACTCTTGCTTCTACCCATCTGGTCAAATACTTTGTCACAGTGATGATGTATCTCACTCTTGTGCGCTTCCCAAGTGGGTTGATAGGTCCTATGGAATCAATTGCCCATTTCTCAAATTCCTGTAAAGTTAGATGAGGTGCTAAAGGCATCTCATATCTTTTGGAAGGTTTCCCAACTCTTTGGCATACATAGCAGGCTCTATAGTATTCCTTAGCATATTTGTGTAAAGTGGGCCACTAGAGGCCATCTCTAAGAACCTTTTGCATTGTTTCTTTTCCTACATAGTGTCCTCCTATGATGCCTTCATGTGCTTCTGCTAGAATCAGTGGTATTTCTACCTCCATAACGCATCTCCTCAGGATCTCATCAGGTCCCATCTTATAAAGATGTCCAACTATAAGTGAAAAATATGCAGCACGAACTACCAACTGTTTCTTCTGAATGACTTTATATTCACAAGGTGCCATTCATGTTGACAGGAATTGAACTATCTCAGGGAAGTGATCATAAACCTTTCTGATGGCCATCAACTGTGCATCTAGTAGTGTATCCCCAAAACTAGTAGGTTTCTCTCCATGTTCTAACCTAGACAAGTGACCAGGACCCTTGTTCATTCTTCCTAGCTTGACCATAATCTCAAAATCATATTCCTGGAATAACAATATCCATATGCATATTCTGCCCCCCAACACTGTATTTTTGACTAGGTATTTCAACGTAGAGCGATCAGTGAACATCTTAAAATATCCTCCCAACAAGTAGTGTCGAAACTTCTACAGTGCGTACACCATGGCTAAACCTTCTCTCTCAGTGGTAGTGTAATTTATCTCAGTTGTAGATAGCTTCCTGCTAGAAAAGGCTAACAGATGGTCAATATCTCCTACTCCTGGTTGTGCTAACACTGATCCTAATGCAATAGATGACGCATCAACATGCACATGGAATTCCTTATTCCAATCTAGGAAAACCAGAATGGGCGCAGTGACCATTTTCTATTTCAGTGTGTCTAAGCTCTGTTGACATTCCTCTGACCATTGGAACTGACAATGTTTCTTTAATAACTTCTCCATAGGTGTTTTTATCTTTTCATATTCCTTGATGATCTTTCTATAGTATCCCATATGTCCCAGCGTAGTGCACAACTGTCTAACCGAAGTAGGATGAGGTCGATCAACAATGACGGAAATCTTGGAAGGATCTACCAGCAACCCCTTCTTACACACAATATGGCCTAGAAACACTCCAAAGGGTGAAAATAAGATGCACCTATTTAGGTTTATGTAAACCTAACATTTTCTGCACTTATCCAACATTACTCTTAAACATTCAATATGATTTTGCAATAAACTAAAAATAGTCCAATCATCAAAATATTCATTCAGAAATTTATGTAAAAATTCCTTGAATGCTTTGACCATCACCTTAGAAAATATGGATGGTGCATTATTCAGTTTGAAAGGCATCACTGTGTACTGGTAGGATCCCCATTCTGTTGCAAATGTAGTCTTATGGAGATATTCCTTAGAAATCCTGATCTGGTGATAACCTGAAAATCCATCTGTGAAGGAGTAAACTTCCTATCCTCCGACATTATCTAACACTTCATCAGTAAACGGTGTAGGGAATTGATCATGTAAACATGCATCATTCAGTTTCCTCAAGTCTACATAGATTTTGATCTCTCATGTCTTCTTATCTTGGACCACCATAGGGCTAATCCTTTCTGACTCTTCATCAGGTTCTATGATTCTTGCTTCCAACATTCTATCTAATTCAATCTTGACTTTTTGCTTATATTTGGGATTCAGTCTATAAGGTCTCTGCTTCACTGGCCTTTCATATGGTTTCAAGGGGATATTCATCTCTCCCATGGGCCCTTTAATGCCCTTCATGTCAGTAAACTTGGTTGGAAACAAGTCCTTATACTCATGCAGTAGTTATGTGATCTTGTCAATAATGTCATCATCCCAATAATCTCCAACGCTTACGAGCTTAGATGCTTGATGTGTTCCAATATTAAATTTCTTGATTTTGATTGGTTGTCCAATAAAAGGTTGCTTGAATCCTATTCCTTCTACATCTCTCTGTCCTTCTGTCTCTACGATGTTCACATTCCTAGGATCATCGTCTTCATCAGCATTCATATTGTAATAGCCTTTCAATTTTTGAAGTGGTGCAGTCCATTCATCTTCTTCTTGATCCAAAGGGAGGTGAGGTCCCTCCGCAAAGAATTTATGTCTTACAACTTGTAAAGATTGATCTATTGAGGGGTACTGACTTTCAAATAAAAATGCATCTACAAAGTTATGAATCATACCGTACCAATCTGAAGTGGTGAAGTGTAGTTCTGCTTGAAGATACCAATTAATAGGTGTTGTGTCCAAAGTGTTGATGAATTTATGCACCCACTTCTCTTGAGGGATGCTGCTTTAGGACTCCTCACAACTTCACACATGGTCCTTTAGACAACTCTCACCCGTGTATCAAACTTCACACCCTTCATCTTTTTCTGAAAAGTGCACTGTCATCAAAGTGTGACATTGCACCCAGTCCACAATGTTCTTTTTATGTGTTCCCCACCATCTTGCCAATGTTGCTTTTAACTGCCAAAGTCATTTTTGTACTACTACAATTTCTTCAAATTATGATAAGAATGTTTCTAAATGATTTAAACCATCAAATGTGGGCAGATTTCTTACTTCTGTTCCAATCCAATGAACTTCCCTGGTTAATCTAGCAAACCTTCTCATAGAAAATTCATACATTTTGTTCTTCCAGTTATCTAGTGCTTCTTCCAAATCTGATGAGCATGCTTTGTCACTTCACCAGCTTAAGTTCCCATCTATTGTAGGATTAATGTAATCCTATTGTCTTGTTGTCAATTTATATATATTCTCTAGCTCGTATGCATGGTCTTATTCTATTATGGGTTATGTGTATCTGCGACCTTCATCAGGATCCAGAGGTGCAATGACCCTAAGGCCATCACCTTCAAATGTCATTCTTCTTTTCTTTAAGTCAAAAACAATGGAATTGTTGAAATCCCTATCAATTCCTAATAGTGTAGGATAAGGACAGTTATCATCAACTATCTCAATCACCTCAAAATCCACAAATGTCCTTACCCCGTCAATGTCCACAGGGACATGCTCTAGTCTCCCAAAGGGGATTATTGTCTGTTGATTAGCCATTCTAAGCCTGATAGGGGAACAAATTAACTTAGGTTTTCCCATCAGTGCCCAAGTTTGCTTCGTCATAACATTAACTTCTGACCCTAAGTCGAGGACCACATAATCTATGTCATAATATCCAATCTGAGCATTAAGGTGTAGTTCCTTATTTTTCCTTCTATTTATAGATACTTGATGTACTTCTTTATTCAGTAGAGGAGCTATCCTACCTATCTCATATTGTCTAATCAAATTTTGAAGTTCTTGTACGACGCTTTCATCCTTAATCAGATTGATGCAAGTACATAAGAATTCCATAATCTTTCTTACCTCTTTTCCTTCTCCAGATGATGCAGACTGATCATATGCCAAAGGCATTCCACATTCTCTCACTTCTGGTTGTGTCTTTGATGAAGAATCCTGATCTCTTACAAATTCTTTTCTTGCCTCTTCAAATGTCTATTTTTCTTCCCTCGGATCAAACACTTGTGTCTTCTATGCAACTCTTCTGACCCTTTATTCTTATGTAGTATTTTCTGGGGTCACTTTGTCTTCTTCTGTAATAGTGCCTCCTCTAGTGATAACAATGACTCTGGGATCCTCTCCATGAGGTTTTGCTGAGATTAATTGTACTTGTTGGTTTCCTCCTCGTCTCTCCTGGAGATTTGCTAAGAATGTTGGACAATCTTCAATAACATGTTCAAATGAGATGTAGTAGTGGAAAGTGGTACAAGGGTTCTGACAGTCCCTTGCCAAATTTCCTGGATATGTGCAGTTATAAAAAATGATCTGACCTCAACCTCAACCCATATCTCCACCTCGCCCTCTTCCTCTAAATCCACCACGAGGGTTGAATTTTCCTCTTCCTGGAGAGTTAATATGCTTAGCATTTCGTTCCTACTGTACTTCGCCTTGAATCCTATATGTATCTCTTGATCTTTCATGCAAGAGGTCATAAGCCCTACAGTCTTTCTCATCGTGCCCCACAGATTTACAGAATGTGCAGTAAAGGTTTGTAGGTGTCTGGACATATTTTTGCATGTAATAGCATTCAGCAAGGCGATGTCTATTTCTACATACCTCACAATAGGGTAGAGTAACTTTCTTCAAAGGGCTCAGAGCCCCAAAGGCCAAGTAATCATGAAATAGGGGACAATGCTCCTTATCGTGGCCTTTTGATTTGCATCTGATACAGCATCTCTCGTCTCTTTTATATTTTCCCTTGTCTTTCTTCATATCTTCGACCTGTAGACAAGGATTATTTTAGGGGATAAAGTTCACTCATGGGCTAATTTTCCATGGTTTTTCGAAAAACGAGATTCGCTATTTTAAAAATGAATCGCCCAAATTCTATAGGATAAAATTATTTTACCTTAAAAATCACCAAAAGTTTATAAAAACTATATAAAATACTTAGAAATTTGAATATTTTTTAAAAAATATCGCCAAACATTTATAGTTGATATATGAAGGATTAGTAATGTTCTCTAGGGTTTCTAAATTTAAAAAAAAAAACCATCCTTAAAATCATCCTTGCCTGCAAAGATAAGATACTTAGTTGACTCAAAATTTGAGTCATACCTGAGCTAGATTCTCCCATAGGGGATGATTCTAGTTTCATGGAGATCTCCAGTGCCTCAGCCTATGAAGCAACCTTCTATTACATCATAGGAACTCTTATGTGTGGTAAGAGAGCATAAATGAACCATTCCTTGTTCTTCTCATATGGAATCTGAAAACTCAACCTGCCTATCAAGGTCTTAAAACTCTGATCAAACTCCCAAACAGGTTTAGCTACTTTCTGCTTGATTTCTTTTAGTTATGTAATGCATTTTGACTCCGACTTGGGTTTCTTGAATTTTGCGCTCAACACAGTTTTGATGGTATTCAACGGTTTAGGATGTGCAGTAACTATAGAAAACTTCATATACCAACTCAATGCGTGATCTCTAAAGGTAGTACTAAACTAATCTCTCTTAACTTCTTCATCATTGGCATGCTTAATACTCCATACAGCCTCGCATAAGAACTAGTGTTGATCAGGATCTTCAGATCCATCTCCTCTAAAGATAGGTAGCCTCATTTCATTTTCCATAGATCTTCCTAGGTTTCTTGACTGAGTATGTACTGAACTGCTGGTAACAGTTCTCTAAGTGCTCTGGTAACTCTGACTACTCTGGTTACTTAACCCTGCTAAAACAACATGCAGAGTAATAGTACTTACTTCGATAGTCAATGCAGGTCCTGAAGTCTCTAACTCTTCTCGACGAGGTTCTTCAGTCTTCTCTTCCTCTACTCCAATGGATTTTGACTTTTCCTCATTCTCTTCTCCACTATAGAACCCTTCATTTTGTACTAGTGGTTCATGGCTCTGCTCAAATGGGTTTACTAGAGGAACCTCTCTGAAGGTTCTCCCACTATGCGTATGTCCCACCTTTGTGTCGATGTCACTATCTAAGTTTTTGAACATTAGATATTCAATTCGACCAACTACTATATCTTCAAGATGTTCTTCTCATGCAATAGCATCTTGATCTTCAACTTCAAAAAGTGTAAAAATTTCCCTCTAGGTCCTTTAAAGAAATACCTCTCTGCTTGGCTATATGACTCTACTTTGTTAATAGAAAACTCGGTAATGTACCCTCCAATAGTTCTATCAAACCAGTGGTCTACTGCTCTTGAAACAGCATTATCAACTCTCTTAACCTTCACGATCAACAACGACGTCCAAACCACAGGTGGTCTAAATATGATCTCAAAATGGGTATCTACTAGTCTGGCTAACCACTTGTATAAATCTTTATGAATTCCTCCAAACAAAAACTCATGTATATCAGTAAAGATATACCTTCCCAAATAATCCTCTCTGCTAAGATTAGGTTTATTATTCTGAGCCTCAGTGAAGTCATTTTCTTGTTCTTCTATCCACTTTTGAATCTCTATCTTTGATGGAAACCACATTGTAATTCCCTCAAGAAGATTTTGGTCTCAACAACAAAACCATTTGTTGGCATAGGGGAAGACCCAGGGTTCAACTCTAATAGCACACCAATAAGACCTAACCAATGGCCCTTTCGGCAACACCTGTGAAGAAGATGTAGTATCACCTAAAGTAGTGATAGGGGGTTGCAGGACACAAGTGTCTACAACTAGAGGAAATGCAAGTGGATTCAAAGGAAAAACATAGAAGGATCTAGTTATTATTTATCTCCTTTAGGCATACTACATGAGCTATATCTAACACAATGATGCAATAACAAAATAACAGAAAGAAAAATAACACAACATCAATCACAAATAACAACAAGATATAAGTGGTTCACCCTCTCCCTAGGGCTACGTCCACAGAACTATTTTTCTTGATATTATGTGAAAATAGACAGTTATATATGTACACTTAGCTTGCAGATCTCTCTCTCTTTCTCTCCTCCCTACATAGCCAACTGTAGGGTTGATCTTCATACCCAACTGAATATCTTACAATACAGACTCTCTCTCGATACAATACTTCTCTACATATAAATACTCACTCTCTTAATCCACAATGATAAACTTAGAATCAACAACAATCGAAAAACCATCAACCGACCCATCCCAAGTCCTATAGACCTTTATTTATACATTACAATGACAAACATCTAGGTTTCAAAACCCTAGATACCAAAACCCTAGGTATAAAACCCTAGGTCAACTTGACCCATGTTTTTAGGGCTTCTCCAGCCTATGGTTCCTTCTTTCCCATGAGGTGATCCAAAGCACTCGTTGACATCTTCTTCCTCTTGCTGAGTTGTCCATGATCTATCTTCCTCGTTGATCTATCATCTTCGATCTTCTCGTTCAACGAATATCTTTCCCTTACTTCGCTCCTTCTTTTATGCTTCTTTGACCACTTCGACCCAATCTCAGTCAATGTGCCTTTTGTGCAGTTTGTACTTTTCTTTTCCTCTGTAATCTTCGCTCTCTAACATAACTAAGGGCCAACAAATATGTAAAAAAATATTCTAGCAAGACAATATAAAAGGCCTACCTACAATATACCTGCAACTAATCCTCAAAAACCAAGAAAATAAAGCATATGGTGATGATAAATGATGTTAGCACATTCAATAGCATAATCCATTAATAAACATGACAAATACGCCCATGGAATAATAATTCAAATATTTGCAAGATATCAATTGGATGGGAAAAGAGTATTTCTATCAATATATGATAAGTAGAAGTGAAAATGTTACATACTTCCATGTGAGCATGGTTCGAAACCGATAAACTAAGTTCCTTCCAGCTGGGCCTCCACCACTTCAATCCTACACCAAAGGCAATATCATAAAAGAGAAATAATGAGGTTCTCAATCAATAAGGGAAGTTATTGGGGGTTGAACACTGTGTTCAAACTTAAAGGATAAAGGGATGCAGACTGAATATGAAGTAAATAATTTCTCTAGAGTAACTTTGCTTTCAAAGTTTAATTCTTTCACCTCTTTTCCATATCTCAAAAATGGCCCATTTATAGCCTTGAAATGGAACTGAAGGGTCAAGTCAGAATGTTTCCAGTATATGGAAGGCCAAGGATCATAGATCTCCTATCGTGACATGGAAACCCGACATTAATTTTCATTTTTGGGCACAAATTTCAATGTATGCAAGTTGTAGTGGTGCAGCCTGCTCATACGCATGTTGTATAGTAATCAAGATGTATACATGTGGAAAAATATGTATTTTTATCTCTGGGATTTTACAAACGGGGATGATAGGTCTGCATAGGGAAATGGAAAAAGGCCTTCTGTGCAAGATTTCATAGGTTGAGTCAAATCTTGCTATAACAGATGCCCCTTAATGTGTGAGGTCAAAGGAGTATCTGCGATGGTCAAAATACATTATAAACAACCTAGAAGTGGAGTGATGGGGAACTAGCTAGAAGAACTAGTTTCTCATTACATTATGCCCTGACTTTGCATACATGGTTTCCAATAGAATTACACTGCAGATCCATGTGAAAATATACCAAACAACTGTCTATGACCATGAATAGAAAAATACAAATGTGATTACATGAAAAAGGTTGTCACAGTCATGAACAAGGCCTAGTAGAAACAATCTCAAAATCAATCTGAAGATATCTATTTACAATGGAGTACAATCTAATCTCCCATGATTATTGAAGTCATATAGGTACTGGTCCAATGAAAAGGAAGAAAAAACTCAGGAAAGTTATGGCCACATACTAATGTCTTCAAGTCTTCTACACAATCCTCCAAGGGTGCAAGTATACATCATGTGAATAAAGGATTTGAGGTCGAACACAATGAGACATAATTTGATTATCGATCATTGAAGTATATCGTTAACAAACATGATACATACTACCAATAATGAAAGTAGGTATCAAAGCACCGAGTAAATTCTTACAAGTGTGAAAAAAGGATTCGAGGTCAAACACCTGAAGAATCCATCGATCAAGAGACATTGATGTATTCCCAAATGTTGATGGCAATAGAACCTGCCACTAATGATTGCAAGCCTCAAGGTACTCATAAGACTCAAGGTCCCGTTTTAAGAATAGATGAGTTGAAGTCGATGGAAGGAGACCCACTGAAAGGATAGCATTAAAGAATCTTTCATCAATCAACATGAGGTACAAAAAAGGAGCTTCGTGATTTGGAGGAAATCGAACGAAGAACATGTTCACCAACCAACGACCCTGTGCATATTTTGCATGTGCCAAGTACAAGCGATACACAAAAAATACCCTATGAAAAGAAGCCAATGAGGAAAATTGTTGACAAAGGAAAGTAAACCACCAATAAGGCTAATGGAATCCAAGAAACTGCACAAATCCCAATGTGTGAATAGATGTCTTTCCGTCGAACACAAGGGAAACCATCCAGTCAATGAACAATGATGAAATGTCGATTTTTGGGTTCAAGGATACCTACTAATGATGAAAGTAGGATGAGGGTGCAAGATAGGACTACAGTATCATGTGACGCCACAAAAAACTAAGGGTATGGATGGCATGTAAATTCAATAGTTTTGAGAAGTGGTCGACATAGGTTGATAGACCTCCTTAGAACAAGAGCATGAGACATATTGAAGACTCCTGTAGCATAGAATCAATGATGAAACCATGAAATTCAAGATGCATCAATGAAATTCTATATAGAGACTGGAAGAATAACTAGTTGGTAGAGGAGACTTTGTAACGAGCTCATCTTCCTAAGGCCATGATAATCCCAAAATTATGATGATGAATGGACTCAATAACTTTGTGCTTTGTTCAAAGGTGAAATGATTGCTGCCAATATAAGATAATACTCCCTTCTTGCCTGTCTATTTTTGTTTTTTCAATGAAAAATGAATGCTATGATACAAAGGAGGAAATGAATGTCACAAGTAAGAAAAACTAGTTCAAGCAGTGGAACATACCTATGCTCAATGCAACGAGATGCATGCAGGATATGGATGCTAAGGAGAATGTTCCCTCCTAGGTATAGGGTGTCAAATTGAAAAGGATATACATGAGGCTCTGCTTGGTTGAGGATGCAAAAACTATTGAGGAAAACGGTTTATAATGCAAAGTGAAAACCGGATAATGCAACGTGAGAACTAGATGGAAGGTTTTGTGTTGCAAAGAATGGGTTCATACCTAAGGCATAAAAAGTGACAGTTATAGGACAATGCAAAAATGCATGATGGAATGGATACCTATCCTATATGTTGGGTAGTGAAAATACCTTCCCATTGTGAAAACTACAAAAACCAACTCAATCCACCTCTATATTAGTCCATTAGGTGAAAAAATGACTCAAAACTATAGCAAGTGGGTAAAAGCTGTTATAAATAGTAACGAAACCAAAAATTACTATGCCATTTTGACTTTTTACCGAAACAGTGAAAATTGGACCAAATTACCTCCGATCTTCAACTGGAGATTGCAAGAGCGTCAGGCGACGAAATCAGAAATTTTCTAGACCAGTTAATTCCTCTTCCCCTCCTCTTCCTTTCTAGTGGATTAAAATTTTAAATTAGGTTTCAATTTTTTAGTAAATTAGGGCACAAATTGGGTGTGGTATACCTCCCTAGGTATACCACTTTGTACAAGTGGTATCAGAGCACTTTCCTTGGCCAAAGAAGGGAAGATTTGTTTTCTCTTTTTGTTGAATTTTTTTTTTAGGGAAGAAAAAGAGGGTGGCGCACTTCAGGTTCAGAACTAAACTTTATGAGCTGAATTTAGAAAAAAAAAATTGGGTATTTTAATTCCTCTCGGAAAAATACCCAATTTCAAAAAAAAAATCAGCCGAAACGGAGTTCGGGAAGTAAAGTTATGAGCGTTTTAAATTCTGCAGTTTTTCAGAGTTTTTCCGAAAACAGCCACGATTTTTTGCCATAACTTATTGATCTATTTTTTGGGGTTTTTTCATAGAAAGATGTATTTTACAGGGAAATGTGATGGCCCTAGTATTGAATCATTCATCAAAGAAAGAAAATCAGTATGGGAAGATACTTGGCCCCATTGGGTAGCTCTCAAATTACAAGGTGATGCTGCCATTTGGTGGAAATCACTTGATTATAAGGAGATGATGAGACTTTCCAATGTAGAATTTGAAAAAATATTGTTAGACAAGTGGTCTCATGGAGAAAATCAGGATAAAGAGAGAACCAAGAGTATATTTTCAGGTGAAAAATTGATATTACAGGTTCATGGTTGTATTCATAAAGAAAATATCATTGTTTCTATTAACCCTAGTTGCATGCATAATTTTATCAATGTTCAGTTGGTTAATAGATTGCAAGTTCCAATAAAGAATATTCAAAACATAGATGTTGAGGGTGAAAATGTTCAAATTTTTAAATATTTGAAGATTACCATGGATAAATATGTGTTGCATTCAGATTTTTATGCTATGGATATGGATGAAGTGGATATTGTTTTGGGATATCCTTGGATAGAATCAGTGGGTACCATTAATATTAATGTGCAAAAGAAGTTTTTAAAGTTGTGGTACAAGAAAAAAAAAATCACATTGCAGGATGTGTCTCTTATTAAGAAAGATGGACCCATGGAAGATAGCAAAGAAGTTATTGCCCAGTCTGAAGTTGAATCAGAGGCAGAGTCTACAGAAGGAGATGAAGCAAAACTACAAGAAGGACATACTCAGGAAGCTAAGGAGGTCATTGACTCAAAGGCACAATGTGTTGCAAATTTGAAGAAAAAAGAACAAATTCCTACAGTTGTTGTATATCTCCATCCACATCATATAGAGATGCAAACATCATCAAGGCAAGGGCATGTGCATCAACACATTTATGCACCAACAGGGCACCAGACAAGAAACCGATCAAGAGGTGCAGGGAAGACTACCAACACTATGGGAAGAGCTCAAGCTATAGAAACAATCCCATGGCAACCGCGACATGATGCAGAGAAAGATAAGGGTGCAAAGGTAGCAGATAGACATCACGTTCGACTTCCATTGGGATGGATGGATGGTCGTACTTGGTACCAGTTGGCTACATTGCTTAGCCAGTCATATTGTATGGTTTCTTCTAATGTTTCGAGGACGAAACATGTGAAGGGGGATGGAATGTGGTATACCTAGGGAGGTATACCTAGGGAGGTAATATGGGGTACCTAGGGAGGTACCCAATGGAAATGTAGTTATGTATTATTAGTGGAAGTCATTTAATATATGGGAATGTGGTCATTCAATGTAAGGTGGACTAAGTCCACTATATTAATAAAGGCCCACTATGGTAGTTGGATGTAATAAATGTGAGAAGGATCTCTAGAAAGTTCCTAGGAGATAGGGAGAGCTATATAAAAAAGTCTAGGCAATGTAATGAAACATAGTGAAGAATATTGTGATTGTACAAGCAAGGATTGCTTGAGGAGTTTTATCCTTCCATAAAGATTAATATATGGTGTTACCCTACCTGAAGGGTTTTCTCTATTTCTTGTGTTCATGTTATGGTGAATGGTTTATGGTTTATTCTTGGTATTATTGAAGTATATTTGCAGATTTGGTATAGGTACTTAACATTGGGTAACTCGGTGTAGGCAGGCTACCACTTATCTAGTCATGTATATGTTGGGTTATATGCGACTGTGAAAACTACAGGGCACACATACCTAGCTCTAGACGTGATTGTAAATGAAGAAACTCACGTACAAGTCCATAATCAATAACTTCTATGGTTTCTAACTCAAATTTTGACTTTTTTCTGGCAAGATGGTGCTATAATGGAGGGAAAGGGAGCACAAGGAGGTAGATGCTGCTGTGGACAGAGATCTGGGGGCCCAAATGGCCTTGAAAATATGTGGCTTATATAAATTTTGGGCACTCAAAGGGATGAGGGAGAAGACCTAAAAATAATGGGGAGAAGGGAGAAGAATGAAAATATAGGAGTACATAGACACCCACTGTGTAGCAGGGACTCTGAAGGTCAGGAGTCAACACCACATTTGAGCGATAAACAATCTCATCCTCAAGATTGTTGTCCTCGTGTTGACCAGGATCACAGGCTTGGCTTCACTGCACCAGGCATTGAGGCCACTCATGTTCTATGTTGTAGAGTGTTTGAGACCCATAGTATATGATTGGTGTACCTCACTACTGGCTAATATGAAGAGCTAGTTGACAGAGTGCAAACATGGTAGGAAAAGGAAATTCAGGTTTTCCTCTATCATATGCAGTTTTTTCTTCGAGCGGGTTCCATGTTTGGGACCTAGAGTCAAGATTCTTCCAAGAGGACCTCATGATCCAACCATGGCACGATGGACCTAGGTAACGAGGCAGAAGAGGGGAGGTAGGGTGCCCACACCCTAAAACGAGGATTTCTTCTACTGGTGGCAGTGACAGGTCATTTCTCTAGATGACTATCCCTATGCAGGGTTGAATTCAGAGGAGACCTTGACATGCCACTCCCACCAGGGACCCCCTACGGGGACATAGGTATGTCAATGTTTTAAATATTTCATTTTTTTTGTATTTTTTTATAGTAGAACAAAAATATTTTTGGATGATACTTAAGTACTAACTAGACACTTGTGTGACATAGACATGGGTCCGTGAGGACCGGACGGACTTCCTTGACATTGTCGAAGGAACCGGGAAAATGAGGCGGTCGGAGGAGAAGTTGAGAGAGTCCTTCAAAACATGCAGGACAATTTGTCTTGTTTGAATCATAGGATTCTGATGGTTCGGGTAGAGGATCTGCGGGAAGCCATGCAGTGGAAAGTGGTTGGTGTGCCCAAAGCTTGGGTGTCTCTTTTGGCGTCTCACAAACACCATAGTTTGTTACCATAACACACATCCATTGCCATAGGCGTAGATGTTGTGGATATTGTAGTATCAACTGACTATGTGTATTGAGGGTTTTAGCCCCAATTTTTTACTATAAACACCATATTTTTTGAAATATATATAAAATAGGGATCTTTGTCTTTACTTATATTTACAATGTGTACATTGATGAGATGGTTTCCTTTGCTTTAGTTATGTGACAAATTCCAATCTAAAACGAAATTAGCATAAGCATTCAATACATGATTAGAAATCCTAGGAATGTGGTAATAAGTAATAAAATCAAACTGTCATTCTAAAAAATGTATTGTTGGCACAGGGGCAGACCCAGGGTTTAGCTCCAAGAGTGCACCAACAAGCCCTAACTACTGGCCCTTTTGGCAATACCTGCGAAGCAAATTCAATCTCACCTAAAGCAACTATGGGGGGGTTGCAAGACAAAGATGTCTACAACCAAGGGGATATCAAGTTTATCCAATAAAAAATCAATATAGCAATTATATATCATCTACCAATTCAAATCTACTCTGCACAACTATCTATCAGATCTAACACAGTAATGCAATAACGGTCTACCAAATGACAAAGAACATAGCATCAATCACACACAACACAAACTATATGTGGTTCACCCTCTCTCTAGGGCTACGTCCACAGAACTCTGATTTATAATATATTAAGATGAAGCATACAGTTCTTTCCTACGCTCTCAGCTAGAATATCTTCTTCCTCCTTCTCTCTATCTCTCCCCTTCCTGTGCACCCAGCTACATGACTGATCTTCACACCTAGATGAATATCTTACAATACCATAAGTCTCTTACACTTAACACTTCTCTCTCACGCACAATAATCGCTCATTCCAATAACAAAAACTAGAATGAAACCTCTTCCCTCATCTACATTCTTATTTATACATTACAATCACTCACTGACAGCCTTAGGCTGAAACCTAGGTGTCAAAACCCTAGATACCAAAACCCTAGGTCAACTTGTCCCGCGTTTCCATGGCTTCACAACCTGTCTTTCTTTCCTTCTCACACAATGTTCCAAAGCATCCTACGGTGTATTTTTCCACTTGTTGAGTTGTCCACGATCCATCTTCCTTGCTGATCTATCATCCTCAATCTCTTTGTCCAATGTCTTTCTTTCTCTTACATCACTCTGTCTTTTCTTCTCTTTTTCTCACTTCGACCCAGTAACAATCACTATGTCTTCTGCACAGTTCATATTTTACCTTTTCTTCCTTGATCTTCAGTTACTTCCATAAACAAGGCCCAACAACCCCCCAACACTCACCTATGACTCGTCCTGAGGCACTTCATATCTGATCCCTCTGCTTTGCTTCATCTATAGACTATGCAAGGCAATCTATGCTTCCAGCTCTATTCTTCCCTTGTGCATATTGTCTTTTATGTGTCTGGTACCCAATTTCAACTGCACCTGGTACATAGACACTTATCCTCATGCTTTTACCGAGAGCTGTGAGGTAGCTGGTTGTCATAATACAACTTCAGCCGGTTCCCATTCACCAAACCTTCCTTCCATTCTCCATTCAAAGTCTTCAACTACATAGATCCTCCTTCTGTAACATAGGCAAGCTCATATGGCCCAAGACAATGTGTTATGAACTTTCTTGGATGCTTCATGAATTTACTGTCATATACCAATACCAGATCACCTTGCTTAAATGCCTTCTTCTTAATGTGTCTGTCATGGTAGGCCTTCTCTCTTTCTTTCTGGACCTGCTGATGAAATCCTGCAACACATATGTCTTCCTCTAGTTCGACCAACTGTACAAGCCTCTCTCTAACAACGTCAATGTCTTCCATATCTGTAAAGGTAGCAATTCTTAAGCTTGGTACCAAATATTCCATTGGGACAATGACTTCAAGACCATACACCAATTTAAAGGGGGTCTGCTTTGTTAGTTTCTTGCAAGTGGTTCTATAGGTCCATAATACTGCTGGTACTCTTAAATCCCAGTCATCTATATTGACACTCCAAATATTTGTTAGCGTTGTCTCCAAGATCTTGTTAAATGCTTCAACTATCCCATTTGCTTGTGGATGGTAAGGTGTGCTCTTTTGATGATGAACTATAAATTGCTTGATCAAGGATTCAATTGTTTTATTAATGAAATGTGTGCCTTGATCACTCATAAGGATATTTGGGCATCCAAACTTGGTTATGATGTCATAAAATATGAAGCACCCAGCTGTAGTGGCACTACAATCCTTAACTTCTCTTTCTTTGATTTATCTGGTCAAGTACTCTGTCCCAATAATTATGTGTCTTTCTCCTGTGTGCTTCCCTAGTGGGTTAATAGGTCCCATGAAGTCAATGGCCCACTTCTCAAATGCCTGTAAATTCAGTTGTGGTGCTAATGACATTTCATCTCTTCTGGACAGTTTCCCAACTCTTTGGCATACATCGTAGGCTCTGTAATAGTCCTTAGCGTCTCTTTCTAAGGTAGGCCACCAAAGGCTAGCTCAAAGAACCTTTTGCACAGTGGTTTTCCCTACGTAGTTTCCTCTTGCAATGCCTTCATGAGCTTCATTGAGTATTAATGGTCTTTCTACTTCCATAACACACCTCCTTAGTATCTCATTAGGTCCCATCATGCTCCCAATAACCAACTCCAAATGATGCTCCAAAGACTGACACCTATCATGTGGATCCAAATAAGAAGATCCATCCACATAGTGGAAAAGGGTCGTAGCAGAACCTTGAAGGAATAATACCACTGTAGAATATGCAGACTGAACGCTGATAACTAGCTCCTGATGTGAAACATTGATGTTCTCTATAGAAGGTGGAGTAGAGTCATCAAATAAAATATGAAAGTGGTTGTCATCCCAGAAATGACAACTATCCATATACCAATCATCACAATCGTCCTCAAAATCATACCAAGCATATATTTCTTGATTATATTCATCCCTAAGGCCCTCCATAAGAAATATTTCCTGCATGTTATTCAATGAATCTTGAATACTATGAAAACTATCATTGAGGCCTTATGTGAGGTTGTTTGTGAGACCATGTGCAAATGCATCAAATCTGTCATCCAATGTGTGAAACAATTGGGCTTTGAATGATTCAATAATTTCTTTCGGGTTTTGAGAAGAAATAGTCATCTGAGCACCCTATGAACTCTTCGGTCCCTCAATCTTCATGAAAAAAAAAAAAATAGACCCAATAAGTTAACACAGAAAATTGCGGCTTTTTCTGGAAAACCCTAAAAAACTGTTGAAGTTAAAATGCTCATAACTTCACTTCTCGGACTCTGTTTTGGCTGATTGTTTTTTTGAAATTGGGTGAAATTGTGAGAGGAACTCAGATCTGTAATTTATTTGGGCAAATTCAACCTCCAAATGCTACAAAAATAAAAAAATTATCGCCGCCGTCCGCGGAAAAAATCCTAAAAATTTACAGATTTTAAAACTTCAATATCTTGACTTCCCGGACTCCGTTTCGGACGATTTTTTTTTTTAAATTGGGTGTTTTTCTGAGAGGAACTCAGATATACAACCCTTTTCTGCAAAGTTTGCACAAAAATATACCTAAAACTTCGAGAATGTCGCGGCCCTCTTTTTTCTTCTCCGAAAAAAAAAATCTGCAAAAATAAAAAATATTTGCCCACAATGTATGCCCAAGTGCTTTGATACCACTTGTTAAGAACCAAAGACATAAATACAAAATATCACAATAGATCCAAAGATATCTGAATATAATCACCACACAAGATATATGAAACCATATAGAAAACCACAACTTTATTATATCAAACCCTTGAGATAGGGCAACACCATACAATGGATCCTATTATGGAAGGGATCCTCTCCTCTTCACTTGCCTCTTCGAGGGGGCATTCTTCTATTGAGATACTGCTCCCAATACAATATTTCTCTTCATATCTCATTACATTGCTTGAACCCCTTTATATAGTGCTACCATCACCTAAGAACATTCTAAAGGAGGAATCTTCTAGAAGTAGAACCTTCTAAGAAGTTCTGTTACATTTATTATATCTAACTACCATAGTGGACTTTATTTAATAATATAGTGGACTTAGTCCACCTTACATTGAATGACCTCCACTATTATCACTATGGGCCCTCTGGGCTCCCCCACTACCTCTCTAGCTACCTTACACAATAACTATCAGTTATTACCAGATAAGAGTTGACACTCTCTATCTACAACTCCTTACAGTCGTACAAGACTTACAAACAAGATATATTTAAAAATGTTTTTTCCAAAATATCTCAACAACTTGTTATGTTTATGAGTTAAATGTGCATTTGAAATTATGTCATATGTCATATCTCTGCCTCCACACTTGCTTCTTTGACTTTGAAGGAAATTCTCATGCAACATATTCCTCTGGCTAAAATATTCATGGGATCCTATCCATGAGATCATGTATTGTTTTTCCATGCTTCAAAATATCAGGTTTAGTGACCCAACTTGAATATTCAACTGGATGATCTTTCCATTTCACTATGTATTCAGGATATGTCTTCCTCCTGGTCTTATTTCCAACTCTTCGTTCTATGATTATCTCCATTTGAGGTTTTTCTGTTATGGGAATTTATTCTTCCCTCCAAACTTCTTTTTGATCATTTGATTCTCCTACATCATCTATCCTATAAGGATACAGGTCTGCAACATTGAATATCGGTGATATCTCAACATTGTCTGGTAATCCAATTTCATAAGCATTGGCTGCAAATTGTTTGAGAATCCTGCATGGTCCTATCTTCTTCATCTTCAACTTGTTATATGTTCCCCTTGGAAACCTTTCTTTCCTCAAATGAGATAAAACTTCATCTCCTACTTCGAATTGAACTTCTCTCCTCTTCTGATCAACTATGTTCTTATATTTCAAGTTGTTGTCCAATAGCTTCTCTCTGACTCTGTCATGGAGTTTCTGCATTTCTGTTGCAAAATATTTTGCTCCAACACTTCTAAATTCATCTTGATTCATATCTCTCAACTCTATAATCCCTCTTGGTTGTATACCATACAAAATTTCAATGGGACTTTTTCCAATGATCCTATTCACTGAATTGTTAAATGAAATTTCTTCTTGCTCCAGAATCTGATCCCATTGACGACCTTGCTCGGTGACTAAAATTCTTAACAAGTTTTCCAAACTCCTGTTTACTACTTCAGTCTGTCCATATGTTTGAGGGTGATATGTTTTAACTAAAGGAAAAAAAAATCCCCAACCTCTTCCATAGAGTTCTCCAAAAGTTTCCTACAAATTTTGTGTCTTTGTTTGAGACTATGCTTCTAGGAAATCCATGTAGTCTCACCACTTCTCTGAAAAACAAGTTGGCTATGTGTGTAGCATCATTTTTTTCTGGAATGGTACGAAATGTGCCATTTTTGAAAATCTTTCCACCAAAACAAATATGGAATCACTCCCTTTCTGGGTTCTAGTCAATCCCAATACAAAATCCATACTGATTGCATCCCATGGCCTTTCTCGAATTGGTAATGGATGATACAAACCAGTGTTTTGTTGTCTTCCTTTTGCATACTGGAAAATTATGCGTTTGTTCACAAACTTTTTCACCTCTGCCCTCATGCTCGGCCAATAATATGAATTGATCAGTTGTGCAAATGTATTGTCATGACCAAAATGTCCAGCTAAACCTCCACTGTGTTTCTCTTTCAGTAGGTTATCCCTCATTGAGCATCTTGGTATGCATAGTTGGCTCCCTTTGAACAATAATCCATCATGGATCAAATATTATTTCCATGGGATTTTGTCTCCCAACAAAGGATTATTACATTCCTCATAAGCCTCCTTAAAATCAGTACCTTCTTGATATATTTCCTTGAGGTGTTCAAACCCTAAAGTCTCCACTTGGAATTCTTGTACAATCAAATTCCTCCTTCTCAAAGCATCTACAACTTTGTTAGCAGTTCCAGCGATATGTTTAATAAAAAAAGTAAAGTTCTACATAAACTCTACCCATTTAGCATGTCTCCGATTCAACTTTTATTTTCTAGTAATAAACTGCAAAGCTTGATTATCACTGTACAAGACAAATTCTTTAGGAATTAGATAGTGTCTCCACTTCTTTAAAGCTTGAGTCATTGCATAAAATTATTTGTCAAATGTGGAATAATTATACTTGGTTTCATTAAACTTCTCACTGAAATAAGCAACTTGTCTATTATCTTGACTCAAGACTGCTCCAATAGCTACTCCACTTGCATCGCATCTCACTTCAAATGTTTTTCCAAAATATGGTAAGACCAAAATTGGTTGTTCTGTGATCTTCTCCTTCAACACTTTTATACTTTTTTCAACTTCATCTGTCCAATTAAAATACCTATGTTTCTTCTTCACAGTGTTCAACATGGGTGTACATATACCACTCAAATTTTCGATAAACTTTCTATAAAATCTTTCTAACCCATGAAAAATTATTACCTCAAATATGATTCTTGGAGATGGCCATTCTTTGATTTCTCTCACCTTTTTTGGGTCCATCTTCAATTCATTTGAATAGATCACAAAACCCAATTATATGAGTTTTTTCTTCATAAAAGAGATTTTCATTAGATTTATCAGCAATTTTTCTTGTTGCAACTTTCTCATCACTGATGTCAAATATTTTAAGTGTTCTCCCTCTGTCTTACTGAAGATTAGTATGTCATCCAGATACACTATGACAAATTTTCCTATGAAGTCTTTCAATAATTCATTCATTAATCTCATAAATGTTCTCGGGGCATTTGTCAACCTAAATGACATGACCAACCATTCAAACAAACCTTCATTTATCTTGAATTATGTCTTCCATTCATCTCCCTCTCTCATCCTTATTTGATGATATCTGCTCTTCAAGTCTATCTTGGAAAAATAACTTTCTCCACTCAAACAATACATCAAATCATCCATTCTGGGTAAAGGGAATCTATACCTAATGGTGATATTATTGATGGCTCTGGAATCTGTACACATTCTCCATTCTCCATCCTTCTTTGGAATTAACACAGTTGGTACTACGCATGATCTTAGGCTTTCCCTGACTAAACCTTTATCCAATAACTCTTGGAATTGATTTTTGACTTCCTCATTCTCTCTATGTGTCAACCTATAAGCTTCTTTGTTTGGTAAACTAGCTCCTGGAATAAGGTCAATATGATGGCTTATACTCCTAATGGGTGGAAATGAGTGAGGTAACTCATCCACTAAAATGTCAGCAAAGTTTTCTAACAGTTCCTGGATTTCTTCAGGTAAATCTTCCACTAAATTTTTTGTAAGGATAACTCTTGGCTTCCTCATTATAGCAAACTGCATCTCTTTATTCATCTTGACTTCATTCAAGAGTTCCTTCCCACTTATGAGAAGTATACTTCAAATATATTCTTTCTTTTTCTCTTTGTCTTCTATTGGCAACAACATATGTGTCCTACCATTATTTTCTAAGGTATAAGTATTCTTCCTCTCATCATGAATAAATTTTCTTTCAAACTGCTCTGGTCTCCCCAATAAAATATGACAGACATCCATAGGAATTACATCACATAATATTTCATCCCTATAACCTCCTATTTTAAATTAAACTTGGCATTGTTGACTTACCATTACTTGATTTCCTTTCTACAACCATGATACCGTGTATGGGTTTGAATGTGTAGTTGTCTCCAGCTCTAGTTTCTCACCATCTCTATGGATACTAGATTGTCAATGCTCCCACTGTCTATGATCACCTTGCAAACTCTGTCTTTTGTCTTGGAAGCATTTATGAACATAATTTTCAGCTAGATTGGTTCCTCTACCCCCTTCTCTGGTTTAAGAAGAACTTTCCTCATCATGATGTTCTTTCCTCCTTTTTTTGCTTCTTCTTCCACATGATTTTGTGCTTTAGAAATGTGTGCTTCTCCTCCTCTAGTGTCCTTCTTCTCTAGGCATTCCCAAGACATGTTCCCTATCTTTCCACATGAATAACATCCAATTTCACCTCCTCTAGCTCTTCCTCTTCCTATAGGAAAAGAGATTCTTCCTCCATGTTGTCCTTCCTTAGAACTTCCACCTTTCTCAGGGTAACTATGCTTCTTTCCAGCTTCATGCTTTGGTTTTTGGAACTTCTTTCTGTTGGCTCCCTTACCTCTGCTTGAATTTCCTCCTCTGTTTCATTGGATTTATTTTATGGAAAATTTATTTTCGTATTTCAAGGCTACTTGATAAGCATCCTCGAATTTACTAATAAACATCATGTTGATTTCCTCTTGTATTTCATATCTCAATCCATTGATATACTTGGCTATTTTTTTATCATCATTCTCTTTATGTCCATACCTGATATTTAGTCTATAAAATTCCTCAGTGTATTCCTTCACTGATAATATTTTCTGTCTTAGGTTATGCAATCTCCTGAATACATTTATTTGATATTCCTTTGGGATAAATTATTCTTTTAGCTTGGATACCATCCTATCCTAGATTTTAATATTTTGCTTTCCCTTGCATATGTGATTAGCTTGCAGTTCATCCCACCATAGTGCTGGATGACCCTTCAGTCTTGTCACTGCATGCTTCACCATCTTCTCTTCTTAGATATATTCATAATCAAAGTACTTGTCCATAGCACGTACCCAATCCAATAATTCTTCAACTTCTAAATTGCCTCCATACATTGGTACCTCTATTTTTTCTCTAGTTCCTATTCTCGAAAAAACTTTCAATAAGAGGTCTTCTATAGTATCCTATGCTACATTTTCTTTGACCTCTATCCCTTCTCTTTCAGCTTCATTGGTATCTCCAGTGTCTAGTGCTCTCCTCTACTTTGTTTCCATGGTGTCTGTGTCTCATTCTGAGTCGCCTCATTTCTTTTTCCATTTCTGGATTTTATCTACATGTTATGGGTGGAATGATTCCACTGTGTCACCTTATGACGTATATAAAAATAATCAAATCTTGATACCAATGATGATATCAATTTATCTCCTTTCTCCTTTGTTTGTTGTCTGCAAACAAATTCAATTTCTCTGATACCACCTGAGGAAAACCCCTTGCTATCCCTCGGGGTTGCGTGACCTCCCGGTCAAGGATCTTTGATTCTCCAAGCCAAATCAGATCTATGAAAACTTAATGGTCTCACTTATGATTGAACATAGGCCCTTTCAGTATTTTGATGTAGTTTTTATGACACCCACAACATATTCCTTCACATTGTCGAACTGTCAAGTTTCAGGTGCTAGCTCCTTTTCTATTAGCCCTTACTTGGATGTGACCTTGGACTATGTCCTTACATAAGCATGTGATTGTAGGGAGGCCTAGAGTGGTTTGAGACCACACCATTTTTCTCCCCATGATTCACTATCAACTTCCACATATCCCTTTGGTAATATTGTGGTTTCGATTGTGGCCCACTCTAAGAATTTTAAAACCTGATTATTTTTTTCCCCTCTATTAAGCGTGACCATCAATATCGCGATATCGGGCATTGCCTCTTGATCGCCATTTGAGATCTATCCTCTTTCTTCCTTGGTCAACTATTAGTCAACGACCCTTTTCCATCTTTTTCACGCACTCCCAGATATCCACAATCTATCGACGTGTTCCCTCCTTTCAAATCGACTACGATTGATTTCGTCCCTTCAAGCTTAGGGAGTTTCGAACTCTCCACTGTTGTTTCCTCCACAGTACTTCCACCCAAATTCGATGATCTGTCGATGCGTGTCCCTCACATATTGATGATTGTTATTCACTTCGACTCTTCAGGCTTCGGGAGTTCTAGCTCCTGCACACTCGCTTTCCCCGAGAGTGCTTTTACCCAAAGTTGAAGGATCTTTGTCACCTGTCCTTATGAATATGATGGATATGATTCACTTCAACTATTTGGGTCTCGGGAGGTTGACTCTCGCACACTCGCTTTCTCCTAGAGTTTTTTCACCCGAAGTCGATGATCTGCCGACGCGTGTCTCCCTTAGATCGACGGATATGAATCACTTCGACTCTTTGGGATTCAATATTTTCAACTCTTTCAGACTCGCCTTCTGAGAATTTTCACCACGAAGTCTTCGATCTGTTGACACGTACCTCCTGATGACCAACGGTCAGGATATACTTTGTCTCTTTGACGATTGGTAGATTCTTCCTTCTCCTTGTCTATGAAACTTCTAAAGTACCTCCGCTCCGAAGTTGTAGATATTATCCCACATGTCCCTCTTGATGATGAACGATCCCTAACCTCTTTGAGACTTTAGAAATTCTTCACTCCTGTATGCAAATAGAGACTTAAAACTCGTGTACTTTACCTAGATCCAATGATCTGGAATGATCCTGTTGCCGTCCTTATGCACACTTGCAAACGTGAGCGGAGGTAGTAGCCCTTTCCCTAAGTCAAAAGTCTAAATGAGAAGTAGCCCTTTCCCTAAGTCAACTAAAAACTAGTGCCTAAGGTTGGGCAAGGGGTCAACTATGTTTCAAGGTGGTTCAATTACAAGAAGTGTTACAATTAAAACAAATCAAACTACCCAAAACCCCAAGATTAGAATTACTTACAAGATTATATAAGTTTACAACAAATACAAGATATACAAAGATATACAATAGATACAAGATATACAAGAGTGTTGGTTGTGGAGCCTGATTATCTTCCTGATTCAGAGGTCCTTGCTTTTAGCTGTGTTTATACCCCATGAATTCTTTACACCCCAGAAGTATGTACACTCTTCCACGCGAGGGAGTACAGAGGGGGGGTACCCCCTCTGCAGGGTCCGGGGGGTCCATCCCCCCAGCTGAGGGGTCTGGGGGCAAGCGGGCCCCCAGCGGGGGTTCGGGGGAAGTGTCCCCCGATGGGGGTTCTGGGGCGAAGCCCCCGAAGAAAAAATTGCCTTGTAAAAGTATATGTAATTTCATTGTAAATCTGGACCGTTCATTATAAGGTCACAGATCTAACGGTAGAGATTATGTTAGGGTTTTTTTCCCTAG